>CM060605.1:4890411-5150411 GCA_030578255.1 Tiaroga cobitis | reverse complement strand
CCGCACTCCCTGGCAGGCAGCGATTCAGAGTTCTGTGCAACCGCTTGTCATCTGGCTAAATCTTGGCTCTGTTGTAGTACAGATTAACTCAAGCAGCAGTAAGGATTTCAAAACCACGACAGTTTTGAGTTTGTCTCAGTGCTGCAAAAGGAAGGAGCCCACTGGCTGCTTGTTCCGAAGCTGCTGGGCTCGTCCGGGATCCAACCCGGGACCTCTCGCACCCAAAGCGAGAATCATACCCCTAGACCAACGAGCCTCGTCGAAAGCAAGTCTTTCGGGAGGGCGCCACAAATTTCTAACAGAATGAGCAGGCACTAGTTTTAATAGAAAGCGTTTGTCGTTAGGGAGCTGTACTCCCTGGCATGCAGCGATTCTGAGTACGTTCTGCCAAGGAAATAAACACTTGCCATCTGGCTGAATTATAGTTAGTAATTAGTAAATAGTACAGTAATATACATTTTAATTAGTATTATTTAACTCATAACAAAATCTTTTTTTGATTATTTTTTTATATATCTTTCTTTTTTTATTGTGTACATATATATCGTCTGTTTGTATATGTTTAATTGTATTTTACAGAGTTGTTTACAAGTTCTAGTTCTAGTGTTGTAATGTTTTACCCTTTTCTCTAGTTTTATACCTAATAACATCTGGCAAAGGCACTACCGATGAAAACTAACCTTGGGGCGAATTTGGGTACACCTACATTCGTGAATGTTGATTAATGTACACTGTCCCTTTTCTAAATAAATAAATAAAATATGGGCCAAGTTATAGTACAGATGAACACAAGCAGCAGCAAGGATTTCAAAACCCAACATTTTTGAGTTCGGCTCAGTTAGTGCTGCAAATGGATGAGCCATCCGGCTGCTCCTGCTGAAACTGCTGGGCTCGTCCGGGATTTGAACCCGGGACCTCTCGCACCCAAAGCGAGAATCATACCCCTAGACCAACGAGCCTGGCTGTTGAAGGACTGGGCTACTTGCGCACACTTGTACAGTCACCGAACGCTGGCCTCTAACAGAATGGGCGGGCGCTAGTTTTAATAGAAAGCATTTGTCGTTAGGAAGCCGCACTCCCTGGCAGGCAGCGATTCAGAGTTCTGTGCAAGGAAATAACCGCTTGTCATCTGGCTGAATCTTGGCTCTGTTGTAGTACAGATTAACTCAAGCAGCAGTAAGGATTTCAGGACCACAACAGTTTTGAGTTTGTCTCAGTGCTGCAAAAGGAAGGAGCCCACTGGATGCTTGTTCCGAAGCTGCTGGGCACGTCCGGGATCCAACCCGGGACCTCTCGCACCCAAAGCGAGAATCATACCCCTAGATCAACGAGCCTCGTCAAAAGCAAGTCTTTCGGGAGGGCGCCACAAATTTCTAACAGAATGAGCAGGCACTAGTTTTAATAGAAAGCGTTTGTCGTTAGGGAGCCGTACTCCCTGGCATGCAGCGATTCTGAGTACGTTCTGGCAAGGAAATAAACACTTGCCATTTGGCTGAATTATAGTTAGTAATTAGTAAATAGTACAGTAATATACATTTTAATTAGTATTATTTAACTCATAACAAAATCTTTTTTTTGATTATTTTTTTATATATCTTTCTTTATTTATTGTGTACATATATATCGTCTGTTTGTATATGTTTAATTGTATTTTACAGAGTTGTTTACAAGTTCTAGTTCTAGTGTTGTAATGTTTTACCCTTTTCTCTAGTTTTATACCTAATAACATCTGGCAAAGGCACTACCGATGAAAACTAACCTTGGGGCGAATTTGGGTACACCTACATTCGTGAATGTTGATTAATGTACACTGTCCCTTTTCTAAATAAATAAATAAAATATGGGCCAAGTTATAGTACAGATGAACACAAGCAGCAGCAAGGATTTCAAGACCCAACAGTTTTGAGTTCAGCTCAGTTAGTGCTGCAAATGGATGAGCCATCCGGCTGCTTCTGCTGAAACTGCTGGGCTCGTCCGGGATTTGAACCCGGGACCTCTCGCACCTAAAGCGAGAATCATACCCCTAGACCAACGAGCCTGATTAACAAAGGTTTGGGCTACTTGCGCACACTTGTACAGTCACTGAATGCTGGCCTTTAACAGAATGGGCAGGCACTAGTTTTAATGCAAAACGTTTGTCGTAAGGGAGCTGTACTCCCTGGCAGGCAGCGATTGTGAGTATGCTCTGTGAAGGAAATAAACACTTGTCATCTGGCTGACTTTTGGCTAAATTGTAGTACAGATGAAGACAAACAGCCTTAAGGATTTCAAAAGCACAGCAGTTTTGAGTTTGGCTCAGCGCTCCAAATGACGGAGCCATCCGGCTGCTCCTGCTGAAACTGCTGGGCTCGTCCGAGATTTGAACCCGGGACCTCTCGCACCCGAAGCGAGAATCATACCCCTAGACCAACGAGCCTGATTAACAAAGGTTTGGGCTACTTGCACACACTTGTACAGTCACTGAAGGCTGGCCTTTAACAGAATGGGCAGGCACTAGTTTTAATGCAAAACGTTTGTCGTTAGGGAGCTGTACTCCCTGGCAGGCAGCGATTGTGAGTATGCTCTGTGAAGGAAATAAACACTTGTCATCTGGCTGACTTTTGGCTAAATTGTAGTACAGATGAAGACAAACAGCCTTAAGGATTTCAAAAGCACAGCAGTTTTGAGTTTGGCTCAGCGCTCCAAATGACGGAGCCATCCGGCTGCTCCTGCTGAAACTGCTGGGCTCGTCCGGGATTTGAACCCGGGACCTCTCACACCCAAAGCGAGAATCATACCCCTAGACCAACGAGCCTGGCTGTTGAAGGACTGGGCTACTTGCGCACACTTGTACAGTCACCGAACGCTGGCCTCTAACAGAATGGGCGGGCGCTAGTTTAAATAGAAAGCGTTTGTCGTTAGGAAGCCGCACTCCCTGGCAGGCAGCGATTCAGAGTTCTGTGCAACCGCTTGTCATCTGGCTGAATCTTGGCTCTGTTGTAGTACAGATTAACTCAAGCAGCAGTAAGGATTTCAAAACCACGACAGTTTTGAGTTTGTCTCAGTGCTGCAAAAGGAAGGAGCCCACTGGCTGCTTGTTCCGAAGCTGCTGGGCTCGTCCGGGATCCAACCCGGGACCTCTCGCACCCAAAGCGAGAATCATACCCCTAGACCAACGAGCCTCGTCAAAAGCAAGTCTTTCGGGAGGGCGCCACAAATTTCTAACAGAATGAGCAGGCACTAGTTTTAATAGAAAGCGTTTGTCGTTAGGGAGCCGTACTCCCTGGCATGCAGCGATTCTGAGTACGTTCTGCCAAGGAAATAAACACTTGCCATCTGGCTGAATTATAGTTAGTAATTAGTAAATAGTACAGTAATATACATTTTAATTAGTATTATTTAACTCATAACAAAATCTTTTTTTGATTATTTTTTTATATATCTTTCTTTTTTTATTGTGTACATATATATCGTCTGTTTGTATATGTTTAATTGTATTTTATAGAGTTGTTTACAAGTTCTAGTTCTAGTGTTGTAATGTTTTACCCTTTTCTCTAGTTTTATACCTAATAACATCTGGCAAAGGCACTACCGATGAAAACTAACCTTGGGGCGAATTTGGGTACACCTACATTCGTGAATGTTGATTAATGTACACTGTCCCTTTTCTAAATAAATAAATAAAATATGGGCCAAGTTATAGTACAGATGAACACAAGCAGCAGCAAGGATTTCAAGACCCAACAGTTTTGAGTTTGGCTCAGTTAGTGCTGCAAATGGATGAGCCATCCGGCTGCTCCTGCTGAAACTGCTGGGCTCGTCCGGGATTTGAACCCGGGACCTCTCGCACCCAAAGCGAGAATCATACCCCTAGACCAACGAGCCTGATTAACAAAGGTTTGGGCTACTTGCATACACTTGTACAGTCACTGAATGCTGGCCTTTAACAGAATGGGCAGGCACTAGTTTTAATGCATCGTCTTTAATGGGCTATGTTTAAGGTGGCCGTTTGACAAATTGAAGGATGGTTTGTTCAAAGCAAGCCTTTAGCCATGATGACCGCAAGATCTGAATTAGCATTGAACTGACAAACTTCTGATAGCTGTGTTGGGTTTTTGTGTGCGTCACTCTGTTCTGTCCTGCCCGTGCATGTGCCCTATCTGGCTGAAATTACACAGAGTACCCTGCACAAGAGGCCCAGTGGCTTAATGGGAAAAGGCCGCTTTTTGCTTATGCACCATACCTACAACGAAGGCTTTGCGTACGAAAGCAGAGAGGCAGAATCTAGACATGCAAAAACAACATTGATACGTTTGTTTTGACCATATAACCAAAATGGCGGGCTCTAAATGTAAACAGCCTCACAGAGGCTATGTCTTAGGCTTAACTTTGAACCATAGGACATCAGCCCCCCACCTAGGGCGTGCTTGTTGAGCTAGCTCTAAGCCGATGCTGCAAAAAGTCAATGATAATTTGTTCAAAGAACCTCCAGAGAGCAACAAGTATACCTGTGCTTAGCGTTTCTGCAAAAGAGCCACGGTAATTCAATTAAGAGCGATATAAAATGGTTTTAATCCCACTACGGCATCTACAGGCCTGCAAAAACTTCAATTTGGCCGATGCATCAGCCTCTGATGCTGCAGAACGTGACGTCAAGTACTATGGGGGTTGGAGTAAAATGGCCAGATATGAAGTGGTTGATAGAGAAAAGCAGCAACAGCAAACAGAGTCAGAGAACCCTTGACCTCAGACTAAAGGTGAGAGGGCTTGTCCAGGATTTGATCCTAGGACCTCTCGCACCCTAAGCGAGAATCATACCCCTAGACCAACAAACCTGGCTGATGAAGTTTTGGACTACGTGCGTACACTTGTACAGTCACCGAACCCTGGCTTCTAACAGAATGAGCAGGCACTAGTTTTAATAGAAAGCGTTTGTCGTTAGGGAGCCGTACTCCCTGGCATGCAGCGATTCTGAGTACGTTCTGGCAAGGAAATAAACACTTGCCATTTGGCTGAATTATAGTTAGTAATTAGTAAATAGTACAGTAATATACATTTTAATTAGTATTATTTACCTCATAACAAAATCTTTTTTTTGATTATTTTTTTATATATCTTTCTTTATTTATTGTGTACATATATATCGTCTGTTTGTATATGTTTAATTGTATTTTACAGAGTTGTTTACAAGTTCTAGTTCTAGTGTTGTAATGTTTTACCCTTTTCTCTAGTTTTATACCTAATAACATCTGGCAAAGGCACTACCGATGAAAACTAACCATGGGGCGAATTTGGGTACACCTACATTCGTGAATGTTGATTAATGTACACTGTCCCTTTTCTAAATAAATAAATAAAATATGGGCCAAGTTATAGTACAGATGAACACAAGCAGCAGCAAGGATTTCAAAACCCAACAGTTTTGAGTTCGGCTCAGTTAGTGCTGCAAATGGATGAGCCATCCGGCTGCTCCTGCTGAAACTGCTGGGCTCGTCGGGGATTTGAACCCGGGACCTCTCGCACCCAAAGCGAGAATCATACCCCTAGACCAACGAGCCTGGCTGTTGAAGGACTGGGCTACTTGCGCACACTTGTACAGTCACCGAACGCTGGCCTCTAACAGAATGGGCGGGCGCTAGTTTTAATAGAAAGCATTTGTCGTTAGGAAGCCGCACTCCCTGGCAGGCAGCGATTCAGAGTTCTGTGCAAGGAAATAACCGCTTGTCATCTGGCTGAATCTTGGCTCTGTTGTAGTACAGATTAACTCAAGCAGCAGTAAGGATTTCAGGACCACAACAGTTTTGAGTTTGTCTCAGTGCTGCAAAAGGAAGGAGCCCACTGGATGCTTGTTCCGAAGCTGCTGGGCACGTCCGGGATCCAACCCGGGACCTCTCGCACCCAAAGCGAGAATCATACCCCTAGATCAACGAGCCTCGTCAAAAGCAAGTCTTTCGGGAGGGCGCCACAAATTTCTAACAGAATGAGCAGGCACTAGTTTTAATAGAAAGCGTTTGTCGTTAGGGAGCCGTACTCCCTGGCATGCAGCGATTCTGAGTACGTTCTGCCAAGGAAATAAACACTTGCCATCTGGCTGAATTATAGTTAGTAATTAGTAAATAGTACAGTAATATACATTTTAATTAGTATTATTTAACTCATAACAAAATCTTTTTTTGATTATTTTTTTATATATCTTTCTTTTTTTATTGTGTACATATATATCGTCTGTTTGTATATGTTTAATTGTATTTTATAGAGTTGTTTACAAGTTCTAGTTCTAGTGTTGTAATGTTTTACCCTTTTCTCTAGTTTTATACCTAATAACATCTGGCAAAGGCACTACCGATGAAAACTAACCTTGGGGCGAATTTGGGTACACCTACATTCGTGAATGTTGATTAATGTACACTGTCCCTTTTCTAAATAAATAAATAAAATATGGGCCAAGTTATAGTACAGATGAACACAAGCAGCAGCAAGGATTTCAAGACCCAACAGTTTTGAGTTCGGCTCAGTTAGTGCTGCAAATGGATGAGCCATCCGGCTGCTCCTGCTGAAACTGCTGGGCTCGTCCGGGATTTGAACCCGGGACCTCTCGCACCCAAAGCGAGAATCATACCCCTAGACCAACGAGCCTGATTAACAAAGGTTTGGGCTACTTGCATACACTTGTACAGTCACTGAATGCTGGCCTTTAACAGAATGGGCAGGCACTAGTTTTAATGCAAAACGTTTGTCGTTAGGGAGCTGTACTCCCTGGCAGGCAGCGATTGTGAGTATGCTCTGTGAAGGAAATAAACACTTGTCATCTGGCTGACTTTTGGCTAAATTGTAGTACAGATGAAGACAAACAGCCTTAAGGATTTCAAAAGCACAGCAGTTTTGAGTTTGGCTCAGCGCTCCAAATGACGGAGCCATCCGGCTGCTCCTGCTGAAACTGCTGGGCTCGTCCGGGATTTGAACCCGGGACCTCTCACAACCAAAGCGAGAATCATACCCCTAGACCAACGAGCCTGGCTGTTGAAGGACTGGGCTACTTGCGCACACTTGTACAGTCACCGAACGCTGGCCTCTAACAGAATGGGCGGGCGCTAGTTTTAATAGAAAGCGTTTGTCGTTAGGAAGCCGCACTCCCTGGCAGGCAGCGATTCAGAGTTCTGTGCAACCGCTTGTCATCTGGCTGAATCTTGGCTCTGTTGTAGTACAGATTAACTCAAGCAGCAGTAAGGATTTCAAAACCACGACAGTTTTGAGTTTGTCTCAGTGCTGCAAAAGGAAGGAGCCCACTGGCTGCTTGTTCCGAAGCTGCTGGGCTCATCCGGGATCCAACCCGGGACCTCTCGCACCCAAAGCGAGAATCATACCCCTAGACCAACGAGCCTCGTCGAAAGCAAGTCTTTCGGGAGGGCGCCACAAATTTCTAACAGAATGAGCAGGCACTAGTTTTAATAGAAAGCGTTTGTCGTTAGGGAGCCGTACTCCCTGGCATGCAGCGATTCTGAGTACGTTCTGCCAAGGAAATAAACACTTGCCATCTGGCTGAATTATAGTTAGTAATTAGTAAATAGTACAGTAATATACATTTTAATTAGTATTATTTAACTCATAACAAAATCTTTTTTTGATTATTTTTTTATATATCTTTCTTTTTTTATTGTGTACATATATATCGTCTGTTTGTATATGTTTAATTGTATTTTACAGAGTTGTTTACAAGTTCTAGTTCTAGTGTTGTAATGTTTTACCCTTTTCTCTAGTTTTATACCTAATAACATCTGGCAAAGGCACTACCGATGAAAACTAACCTTGGGGCGAATTTGGGTACACCTACATTCGTGAATGTTGATTAATGTACACTGTCCCTTTTCTAAATAAATAAATAAAATATGGGCCAAGTTATAGTACAGATGAACACAAGCAGCAGCAAGGATTTCAAAACCCAACAGTTTTGAGTTCGGCTCAGTTAGTGCTGCAAATGGATGAGCCATCCGGCTGCTCCTGCTGAAACTGCTGGGCTCGTCCGGGATTTGAACCCGGGACCTCTCGCACCCAAAGCGAGAATCATACCCCTAGACCAACGAGCCTGGCTGTTGAAGGACTGGGCTACTTGCGCACACTTGTACAGTCACCAAACGCTGGCCTCTAACAGAATGGGCGGGCGCTAGTTTTAATAGAAAGCGTTTGTCGTTAGGAAGCCGCACTCCCTGGCAGGCAGCGATTCAGAGTTCTGTGCAACCGCTTGTCATCTGGCTAAATCTTGGCTCTGTTGTAGTACAGATTAACTCAAGCAGCAGTAAGGATTTCAAAACCACGACAGTTTTGAGTTTGTCTCAGTGCTGCAAAAGGAAGGAGCCCACTGGCTGCTTGTTCCGAAGCTGCTGGGCTCGTCCGGGATCCAACCCGGGACCTCTCGCACCCAAAGCGAGAATCATACCCCTAGACCAACGAGCCTCGTCGAAAGCAAGTCTTTCGGGAGGGCGCCACAAATTTCTAACAGAATGAGCAGGCACTAGTTTTAATAGAAAGCGTTTGTCGTTAGGGAGCTGTACTCCCTGGCATGCAGCGATTCTGAGTACGTTCTGCCAAGGAAATAAACACTTGCCATCTGGCTGAATTATAGTTAGTAATTAGTAAATAGTACAGTAATATACATTTTAATTAGTATTATTTAACTCATAACAAAATCTTTTTTTGATTATTTTTTTATATATCTTTCTTTTTTTATTGTGTACATATATATCGTCTGTTTGTATATGTTTAATTGTATTTTACAGAGTTGTTTACAAGTTCTAGTTCTAGTGTTGTAATGTTTTACCCTTTTCTCTAGTTTTATACCTAATAACATCTGGCAAAGGCACTACCGATGAAAACTAACCTTGGGGCGAATTTGGGTACACCTACATTCGTGAATGTTGATTAATGTACACTGTCCCTTTTCTAAATAAATAAATAAAATATGGGCCAAGTTATAGTACAGATGAACACAAGCAGCAGCAAGGATTTCAAAACCCAACATTTTTGAGTTCGGCTCAGTTAGTGCTGCAAATGGATGAGCCATCCGGCTGCTCCTGCTGAAACTGCTGGGCTCGTCCGGGATTTGAACCCGGGACCTCTCGCACCCAAAGCGAGAATCATACCCCTAGACCAACGAGCCTGGCTGTTGAAGGACTGGGCTACTTGCGCACACTTGTACAGTCACCGAACGCTGGCCTCTAACAGAATGGGCGGGCGCTAGTTTTAATAGAAAGCATTTGTCGTTAGGAAGCCGCACTCCCTGGCAGGCAGCGATTCAGAGTTCTGTGCAAGGAAATAACCGCTTGTCATCTGGCTGAATCTTGGCTCTGTTGTAGTACAGATTAACTCAAGCAGCAGTAAGGATTTCAGGACCACAACAGTTTTGAGTTTGTCTCAGTGCTGCAAAAGGAAGGAGCCCACTGGATGCTTGTTCCGAAGCTGCTGGGCACGTCCGGGATCCAACCCGGGACCTCTCGCACCCAAAGCGAGAATCATACCCCTAGATCAACGAGCCTCGTCAAAAGCAAGTCTTTCGGGAGGGCGCCACAAATTTCTAACAGAATGAGCAGGCACTAGTTTTAATAGAAAGCGTTTGTCGTTAGGGAGCCGTACTCCCTGGCATGCAGCGATTCTGAGTACGTTCTGGCAAGGAAATAAACACTTGCCATTTGGCTGAATTATAGTTAGTAATTAGTAAATAGTACAGTAATATACATTTTAATTAGTATTATTTAACTCATAACAAAATCTTTTTTTTGATTATTTTTTTATATATCTTTCTTTATTTATTGTGTACATATATATCGTCTGTTTGTATATGTTTAATTGTATTTTACAGAGTTGTTTACAAGTTCTAGTTCTAGTGTTGTAATGTTTTACCCTTTTCTCTAGTTTTATACCTAATAACATCTGGCAAAGGCACTACCGATGAAAACTAACCTTGGGGCGAATTTGGGTACACCTACATTCGTGAATGTTGATTAATGTACACTGTCCCTTTTCTAAATAAATAAATAAAATATGGGCCAAGTTATAGTACAGATGAACACAAGCAGCAGCAAGGATTTCAAGACCCAACAGTTTTGAGTTCAGCTCAGTTAGTGCTGCAAATGGATGAGCCATCCGGCTGCTCCTGCTGAAACTGCTGGGCTCGTCCGGGATTTGAACCCGGGACCTCTCGCACCTAAAGCGAGAATCATACCCCTAGACCAACGAGCCTGATTAACAAAGGTTTGGGCTACTTGCGCACACTTGTACAGTCACTGAATGTTGGCCTTTAACAGAATGGGCAGGCACCAGTTTTAATGCAAAACGTTTGTCGTAAGGGAGCTGTACTCCCTGGCAGGCAGCGATTGTGAGTATGCTCTGTGAAGGAAATAAACACTTGTCATCTGGCTGACTTTTGGCTAAATTGTAGTACAGATGAAGACAAACAGCCTTAAGGATTTCAAAAGCACAGCAGTTTTGAGTTTGGCTCAGCGCTCCAAATGACGGAGCCATCCGGCTGCTCCTGCTGAAACTGCTGGGCTCGTCCGGGATTTGAACCCGGGACCTCTCGCACCCAAAGCGAGAATCATACCCCTAGACCAACGAGCCTGGCTGTTGAAGGACTGGGCTACTTGCGCACACTTGTACAGTCACCGAACGCTGGCCTCTAACAGAATGGGCGGGCGCTAGTTTAAATAGAAAGCGTTTGTCGTTAGGAAGCCGCACTCCCTGGCAGGCAGCGATTCAGAGTTCTGTGCAACCGCTTGTCATCTGGCTGAATCTTGGCTCTGTTGTAGTACAGATTAACTCAAGCAGCAGTAAGGATTTCAAAACCACGACAGTTTTGAGTTTGTCTCAGTGCTGCAAAAGGAAGGAGCCCACTGGCTGCTTGTTCCGAAGCTGCTGGGCTCGTCCGGGATCCAACCCGGGACCTCTCGCACCCAAAGCGAGAATCATACCCCTAGACCAACGAGCCTCGTCAAAAGCAAGTCTTTCGGGAGGGCGCCACAAATTTCTAACAGAATGAGCAGGCACTAGTTTTAATAGAAAGCGTTTGTCGTTAGGGAGCCGTACTCCCTGGCATGCAGCGATTCTGAGTACGTTCTGCCAAGGAAATAAACACTTGCCATCTGGCTGAATTATAGTTAGTAATTAGTAAATAGTACAGTAATATACATTTTAATTAGTATTATTTAACTCATAACAAAATCTTTTTTTGATTATTTTTTTGTATATCTTTCTTTTTTTATTGTGTACATATATATCGTCTGTTTGTATATGTTTAATTGTATTTTATAGAGTTGTTTACAAGTTCTAGTTCTAGTGTTGTAATGTTTTACCCTTTTCTCTAGTTTTATACCTAATAACATCTGGCAAAGGCACTACCGATGAAAACTAACCTTGGGGCGAATTTGGGTACACCTACATTCGTGAATGTTGATTAATGTACACTGTCCCTTTTCTAAATAAATAAATAAAATATGGGCCAAGTTATAGTACAGATGAACACAAGCAGCAGCAAGGATTTCAAGACCCAACAGTTTTGAGTTCGGCTCAGTTAGTGCTGCAAATGGATGAGCCATCCGGCTGCTCCTGCTGAAACTGCTGGGCTCGTCCGGGATTTGAACCCGGGACCTCTCGCACCCAAAGCGAGAATCATACCCCTAGACCAACGAGCCTGATTAACAAAGGTTTGGGCTACTTGCATACACTTGTACAGTCACTGAATGCTGGCCTTTAACAGAATGGGCAGGCACTAGTTTTAATGCATCGTCTTTAATGGGCTATGTTTAAGGTGGCCGTTTGACAAATTGAAGGATGGTTTGTTCAAAGCAAGCCTTTAGCCATGATGACCGCAAGATCTGAATTAGCATTGAACTGACAAACTTCTGATAGCTGTGTTGGGTTTTTGTGTGCGTCACTCTGTTCTGTCCTGCCCGTGCATGTGCCCTATCTGGCTGAAATTACACAGAGTACCCTGCACAAGAGGCCCAGTGGCTTAATGGGAAAAGGCCGCTTTTTGCTTATGCACCATACCTACAACGAAGGCTTTGCGTACGAAAGCAGAGAGGCAGAATCTAGACATGCAAAAACAACATTGATACGTTTGTTTTGACCATATAACCAAAATGGCGGGCTCTAAATGTAATTAGCCTCACAGAGGCTATGTCTTAGGCTTAACTTTGAACCATAGGACATCAGCCCCCCACCTAGGGCGTGCTTGTTGAGCTAGCTCTAAGCCGATGCTGCAAAAAGTCAATGATAATTTGTTCAAAGAACCTCCAGAGAGCAACAAGTATACCTGTGCTTAGCGTTTCTGCAAAAGAGCCACGGTAATTCAATTAAGAGCGATATAAAATGGTTTTAATCCCACTACGGCATCTACAGGCCTGCAAAAACTTCAATTTGGCCGATGCATCAGCCTCTGATGCTGCAGAACGTGACGTCAAGTACTATGGGGGTTGGAGTAAAATGGCCAGATATGAAGTGGTTGATAGAGAAAAGCAGCAACAGCAAACAGAGTCAGAGAACCCTTGACCTCAGACTAAAGGTGAGAGGGCTTGTCCAGGATTTGATCCTAGGACCTCTCGCACCCTAAGCGAGAATCATACCCCTAGACCAACAAACCTGGCTGATGAAGTTTTGGACTACGTGCGTACACTTGTACAGTCACCGAACCCTGGCTTCTAACAGAATGAGCAGGCACTAGTTTTAATAGAAAGCGTTTGTCGTTAGGGAGCCGTACTCCCTGGCATGCAGCGATTCTGAGTACGTTCTGGCAAGGAAATAAACACTTGCCATTTGGCTGAATTATAGTTAGTAATTAGTAAATAGTACAGTAATATACATTTTAATTAGTATTATTTACCTCATAACAAAATCTTTTTTTTGATTATTTTTTTATATATCTTTCTTTATTTATTGTGTACATATATATCGTCTGTTTGTATATGTTTAATTGTATTTTACAGAGTTGTTTACAAGTTCTAGTTCTAGTGTTGTAATGTTTTACCCTTTTCTCTAGTTTTATACCTAATAACATCTGGCAAAGGCACTACCGATGAAAACTAACCTTGGGGCGAATTTGGGTACACCTACATTCGTGAATGTTGATTAATGTACACTGTCCCTTTTCTAAATAAATAAATAAAATATGGGCCAAGTTATAGTACAGATGAACACAAGCAGCAGCAAGGATTTCAAAACCCAACAGTTTTGAGTTCGGCTCAGTTAGTGCTGCAAATGGATGAGCCATCCGGCTGCTCCTGCTGAAACTGCTGGGCTCGTCGGGGATTTGAACCCGGGACCTCTCGCACCCAAAGCGAGAATCATACCCCTAGACCAACGAGCCTGGCTGTTGAAGGACTGGGCTACTTGCGCACACTTGTACAGTCACCGAACGCTGGCCTCTAACAGAATGGGCGGGCGCTAGTTTTAATAGAAAGCATTTGTCGTTAGGAAGCCGCACTCCCTGGCAGGCAGCGATTCAGAGTTCTGTGCAAGGAAATAACCGCTTGTCATCTGGCTGAATCTTGGCTCTGTTGTAGTACAGATTAACTCAAGCAGCAGTAAGGATTTCAGGACCACAACAGTTTTGAGTTTGTCTCAGTGCTGCAAAAGGAAGGAGCCCACTGGATGCTTGTTCCGAAGCTGCTGGGCACGTCCGGGATCCAACCCGGGACCTCTCGCACCCAAAGCGAGAATCATACCCCTAGATCAACGAGCCTCGTCAAAAGCAAGTCTTTCGGGAGGGCGCCACAAATTTCTAACAGAATGAGCAGGCACTAGTTTTAATAGAAAGCGTTTGTCGTTAGGGAGCCGTACTCCCTGGCATGCAGCGATTCTGAGTACGTTCTGCCAAGGAAATAAACACTTGCCATCTGGCTGAATTATAGTTAGTAATTAGTAAATAGTACAGTAATATACATTTTAATTAGTATTATTTAACTCATAACAAAATCTTTTTTTGATTATTTTTTTATATATCTTTCTTTTTTTATTGTGTACATATATATCGTCTGTTTGTATATGTTTAATTGTATTTTATAGAGTTGTTTACAAGTTCTAGTTCTAGTGTTGTAATGTTTTACCCTTTTCTCTAGTTTTATACCTAATAACATCTGGCAAAGGCACTACCGATGAAAACTAACCTTGGGGCGAATTTGGGTACACCTACATTCGTGAATGTTGATTAATGTACACTGTCCCTTTTCTAAATAAATAAATAAAATATGGGCCAAGTTATAGTACAGATGAACACAAGCAGCAGCAAGGATTTCAAGACCCAACAGTTTTGAGTTCGGCTCAGTTAGTGCTGCAAATGGATGAGCCATCCGGCTGCTCCTGCTGAAACTGCTGGGCTCGTCCGGGATTTGAACCCGGGACCTCTCGCACCCAAAGCGAGAATCATACCCCTAGACCAACGAGCCTGATTAACAAAGGTTTGGGCTACTTGCATACACTTGTACAGTCACTGAATGCTGGCCTTTAACAGAATGGGCAGGCACTAGTTTTAATGCAAAACGTTTGTCGTTAGGGAGCTGTACTCCCTGGCAGGCAGCGATTGTGAGTATGCTCTGTGAAGGAAATAAACACTTGTCATCTGGCTGACTTTTGGCTAAATTGTAGTACAGATGAAGACAAACAGCCTTAAGGATTTCAAAAGCACAGCAGTTTTGAGTTTGGCTCAGCGCTCCAAATGACGGAGCCATCCGGCTGCTCCTGCTGAAACTGCTGGGCTCGTCCGGGATTTGAACCCGGGACCTCTCACAACCAAAGCGAGAATCATACCCCTAGACCAACGAGCCTGGCTGTTGAAGGACTGGGCTACTTGCGCACACTTGTACAGTCACCGAACGCTGGCCTCTAACAGAATGGGCGGGCGCTAGTTTTAATAGAAAGCGTTTGTCGTTAGGAAGCCGCACTCCCTGGCAGGCAGCGATTCAGAGTTCTGTGCAACCGCTTGTCATCTGGCTGAATCTTGGCTCTGTTGTAGTACAGATTAACTCAAGCAGCAGTAAGGATTTCAAAACCACGACAGTTTTGAGTTTGTCTCAGTGCTGCAAAAGGAAGGAGCCCACTGGCTGCTTGTTCCGAAGCTGCTGGGCTCATCCGGGATCCAACCCGGGACCTCTCGCACCCAAAGCGAGAATCATACCCCTAGACCAACGAGCCTCGTCGAAAGCAAGTCTTTCGGGAGGGCGCCACAAATTTCTAACAGAATGAGCAGGCACTAGTTTTAATAGAAAGCGTTTGTCGTTAGGGAGCCGTACTCCCTGGCATGCAGCGATTCTGAGTACGTTCTGCCAAGGAAATAAACACTTGCCATCTGGCTGAATTATAGTTAGTAATTAGTAAATAGTACAGTAATATACATTTTAATTAGTATTATTTAACTCATAACAAAATCTTTTTTTGATTATTTTTTTATATATCTTTCTTTTTTTATTGTGTACATATATATCGTCTGTTTGTATATGTTTAATTGTATTTTACAGAGTTGTTTACAAGTTCTAGTTCTAGTGTTGTAATGTTTTACCCTTTTCTCTAGTTTTATACCTAATAACATCTGGCAAAGGCACTACCGATGAAAACTAACCTTGGGGCGAATTTGGGTACACCTACATTCGTGAATGTTGATTAATGTACACTGTCCCTTTTCTAAATAAATAAATAAAATATGGGCCAAGTTATAGTACAGATGAACACAAGCAGCAGCAAGGATTTCAAAACCCAACAGTTTTGAGTTCGGCTCAGTTAGTGCTGCAAATGGATGAGCCATCCGGCTGCTCCTGCTGAAACTGCTGGGCTCGTCCGGGATTTGAACCCGGGACCTCTCGCACCCAAAGCGAGAATCATACCCCTAGACCAACGAGCCTGGCTGTTGAAGGACTGGGCTACTTGCGCACACTTGTACAGTCACCAAACGCTGGCCTCTAACAGAATGGGCGGGCGCTAGTTTTAATAGAAAGCGTTTGTCGTTAGGAAGCCGCACTCCCTGGCAGGCAGCGATTCAGAGTTCTGTGCAACCGCTTGTCATCTGGCTAAATCTTGGCTCTGTTGTAGTACAGATTAACTCAAGCAGCAGTAAGGATTTCAAAACCACGACAGTTTTGAGTTTGTCTCAGTGCTGCAAAAGGAAGGAGCCCACTGGCTGCTTGTTCCGAAGCTGCTGGGCTCGTCCGGGATCCAACCCGGGACCTCTCGCACCCAAAGCGAGAATCATACCCCTAGACCAACGAGCCTCGTCGAAAGCAAGTCTTTCGGGAGGGCGCCACAAATTTCTAACAGAATGAGCAGGCACTAGTTTTAATAGAAAGCGTTTGTCGTTAGGGAGCTGTACTCCCTGGCATGCAGCGATTCTGAGTACGTTCTGCCAAGGAAATAAACACTTGCCATCTGGCTGAATTATAGTTAGTAATTAGTAAATAGTACAGTAATATACATTTTAATTAGTATTATTTAACTCATAACAAAATCTTTTTTTGATTATTTTTTTATATATCTTTCTTTTTTTATTGTGTACATATATATCGTCTGTTTGTATATGTTTAATTGTATTTTACAGAGTTGTTTACAAGTTCTAGTTCTAGTGTTGTAATGTTTTACCCTTTTCTCTAGTTTTATACCTAATAACATCTGGCAAAGGCACTACCGATGAAAACTAACCTTGGGGCGAATTTGGGTACACCTACATTCGTGAATGTTGATTAATGTACACTGTCCCTTTTCTAAATAAATAAATAAAATATGGGCCAAGTTATAGTACAGATGAACACAAGCAGCAGCAAGGATTTCAAAACCCAACATTTTTGAGTTCGGCTCAGTTAGTGCTGCAAATGGATGAGCCATCCGGCTGCTCCTGCTGAAACTGCTGGGCTCGTCCGGGATTTGAACCCGGGACCTCTCGCACCCAAAGCGAGAATCATACCCCTAGACCAACGAGCCTGGCTGTTGAAGGACTGGGCTACTTGCGCACACTTGTACAGTCACCGAACGCTGGCCTCTAACAGAATGGGCGGGCGCTAGTTTTAATAGAAAGCATTTGTCGTTAGGAAGCCGCACTCCCTGGCAGGCAGCGATTCAGAGTTCTGTGCAAGGAAATAACCGCTTGTCATCTGGCTGAATCTTGGCTCTGTTGTAGTACAGATTAACTCAAGCAGCAGTAAGGATTTCAGGACCACAACAGTTTTGAGTTTGTCTCAGTGCTGCAAAAGGAAGGAGCCCACTGGATGCTTGTTCCGAAGCTGCTGGGCACGTCCGGGATCCAACCCGGGACCTCTCGCACCCAAAGCGAGAATCATACCCCTAGATCAACGAGCCTCGTCAAAAGCAAGTCTTTCGGGAGGGCGCCACAAATTTCTAACAGAATGAGCAGGCACTAGTTTTAATAGAAAGCGTTTGTCGTTAGGGAGCCGTACTCCCTGGCATGCAGCGATTCTGAGTACGTTCTGCCAAGGAAATAAACACTTGCCATCTGGCTGAATTATAGTTAGTAATTAGTAAATAGTACAGTAATATACATTTTAATTAGTATTATTTAACTCATAACAAAATCTTTTTTTGATTATTTTTTTATATATCTTTCTTTTTTTATTGTGTACATATATATCGTCTGTTTGTATATGTTTAATTGTATTTTATAGAGTTGTTTACAAGTTCTAGTTCTAGTGTTGTAATGTTTTACCCTTTTCTCTAGTTTTATACCTAATAACATCTGGCAAAGGCACTACCGATGAAAACTAACCTTGGGGCGAATTTGGGTACACCTACATTCGTGAATGTTGATTAATGTACACTGTCCCTTTTCTAAATAAATAAATAAAATATGGGCCAAGTTATAGTACAGATGAACACAAGCAGCAGCAAGGATTTCAAGACCCAACAGTTTTGAGTTCGGCTCAGTTAGTGCTGCAAATGGATGAGCCATCCGGCTGCTCCTGCTGAAACTGCTGGGCTCGTCCGGGATTTGAACCCGGGACCTCTCGCACCCAAAGCGAGAATCATACCCCTAGACCAACGAGCCTGATTAACAAAGGTTTGGGCTACTTGCATACACTTGTACAGTCACTGAATGCTGGCCTTTAACAGAATGGGCAGGCACTAGTTTTAATGCAAAACGTTTGTCGTTAGGGAGCTGTACTCCCTGGCAGGCAGCGATTGTGAGTATGCTCTGTGAAGGAAATAAACACTTGTCATCTGGCTGACTTTTGGCTAAATTGTAGTACAGATGAAGACAAACAGCCTTAAGGATTTCAAAAGCACAGCAGTTTTGAGTTTGGCTCAGCGCTCCAAATGACGGAGCCATCCGGCTGCTCCTGCTGAAACTGCTGGGCTCGTCCGGGATTTGAACCCGGGACCTCTCACAACCAAAGCGAGAATCATACCCCTAGACCAACGAGCCTGGCTGTTGAAGGACTGGGCTACTTGCGCACACTTGTACAGTCACCGAACGCTGGCCTCTAACAGAATGGGCGGGCGCTAGTTTTAATAGAAAGCGTTTGTCGTTAGGAAGCCGCACTCCCTGGCAGGCAGCGATTCAGAGTTCTGTGCAACCGCTTGTCATCTGGCTGAATCTTGGCTCTGTTGTAGTACAGATTAACTCAAGCAGCAGTAAGGATTTCAAAACCACGACAGTTTTGAGTTTGTCTCAGTGCTGCAAAAGGAAGGAGCCCACTGGCTGCTTGTTCCGAAGCTGCTGGGCTCATCCGGGATCCAACCCGGGACCTCTCGCACCCAAAGCGAGAATCATACCCCTAGACCAACGAGCCTCGTCGAAAGCAAGTCTTTCGGGAGGGCGCCACAAATTTCTAACAGAATGAGCAGGCACTAGTTTTAATAGAAAGCGTTTGTCGTTAGGGAGCCGTACTCCCTGGCATGCAGCGATTCTGAGTACGTTCTGCCAAGGAAATAAACACTTGCCATCTGGCTGAATTATAGTTAGTAATTAGTAAATAGTACAGTAATATACATTTTAATTAGTATTATTTAACTCATAACAAAATCTTTTTTTGATTATTTTTTTATATATCTTTCTTTTTTTATTGTGTACATATATATCGTCTGTTTGTATATGTTTAATTGTATTTTACAGAGTTGTTTACAAGTTCTAGTTCTAGTGTTGTAATGTTTTACCCTTTTCTCTAGTTTTATACCTAATAACATCTGGCAAAGGCACTACCGATGAAAACTAACCTTGGGGCGAATTTGGGTACACCTACATTCGTGAATGTTGATTAATGTACACTGTCCCTTTTCTAAATAAATAAATAAAATATGGGCCAAGTTATAGTACAGATGAACACAAGCAGCAGCAAGGATTTCAAAACCCAACAGTTTTGAGTTCGGCTCAGTTAGTGCTGCAAATGGATGAGCCATCCGGCTGCTCCTGCTGAAACTGCTGGGCTCGTCCGGGATTTGAACCCGGGACCTCTCGCACCCAAAGCGAGAATCATACCCCTAGACCAACGAGCCTGGCTGTTGAAGGACTGGGCTACTTGCGCACACTTGTACAGTCACCAAACGCTGGCCTCTAACAGAATGGGCGGGCGCTAGTTTTAATAGAAAGCGTTTGTCGTTAGGAAGCCGCACTCCCTGGCAGGCAGCGATTCAGAGTTCTGTGCAACCGCTTGTCATCTGGCTAAATCTTGGCTCTGTTGTAGTACAGATTAACTCAAGCAGCAGTAAGGATTTCAAAACCACGACAGTTTTGAGTTTGTCTCAGTGCTGCAAAAGGAAGGAGCCCACTGGCTGCTTGTTCCGAAGCTGCTGGGCTCGTCCGGGATCCAACCCGGGACCTCTCGCACCCAAAGCGAGAATCATACCCCTAGACCAACGAGCCTCGTCGAAAGCAAGTCTTTCGGGAGGGCGCCACAAATTTCTAACAGAATGAGCAGGCACTAGTTTTAATAGAAAGCGTTTGTCGTTAGGGAGCTGTACTCCCTGGCATGCAGCGATTCTGAGTACGTTCTGCCAAGGAAATAAACACTTGCCATCTGGCTGAATTATAGTTAGTAATTAGTAAATAGTACAGTAATATACATTTTAATTAGTATTATTTAACTCATAACAAAATCTTTTTTTGATTATTTTTTTATATATCTTTCTTTTTTTATTGTGTACATATATATCGTCTGTTTGTATATGTTTAATTGTATTTTACAGAGTTGTTTACAAGTTCTAGTTCTAGTGTTGTAATGTTTTACCCTTTTCTCTAGTTTTATACCTAATAACATCTGGCAAAGGCACTACCGATGAAAACTAACCTTGGGGCGAATTTGGGTACACCTACATTCGTGAATGTTGATTAATGTACACTGTCCCTTTTCTAAATAAATAAATAAAATATGGGCCAAGTTATAGTACAGATGAACACAAGCAGCAGCAAGGATTTCAAAACCCAACATTTTTGAGTTCGGCTCAGTTAGTGCTGCAAATGGATGAGCCATCCGGCTGCTCCTGCTGAAACTGCTGGGCTCGTCCGGGATTTGAACCCGGGACCTCTCGCACCCAAAGCGAGAATCATACCCCTAGACCAACGAGCCTGGCTGTTGAAGGACTGGGCTACTTGCGCACACTTGTACAGTCACCGAACGCTGGCCTCTAACAGAATGGGCGGGCGCTAGTTTTAATAGAAAGCATTTGTCGTTAGGAAGCCGCACTCCCTGGCAGGCAGCGATTCAGAGTTCTGTGCAAGGAAATAACCGCTTGTCATCTGGCTGAATCTTGGCTCTGTTGTAGTACAGATTAACTCAAGCAGCAGTAAGGATTTCAGGACCACAACAGTTTTGAGTTTGTCTCAGTGCTGCAAAAGGAAGGAGCCCACTGGATGCTTGTTCCGAAGCTGCTGGGCACGTCCGGGATCCAACCCGGGACCTCTCGCACCCAAAGCGAGAATCATACCCCTAGATCAACGAGCCTCGTCAAAAGCAAGTCTTTCGGGAGGGCGCCACAAATTTCTAACAGAATGAGCAGGCACTAGTTTTAATAGAAAGCGTTTGTCGTTAGGGAGCCGTACTCCCTGGCATGCAGCGATTCTGAGTACGTTCTGCCAAGGAAATAAACACTTGCCATCTGGCTGAATTATAGTTAGTAATTAGTAAATAGTACAGTAATATACATTTTAATTAGTATTATTTAACTCATAACAAAATCTTTTTTTGATTATTTTTTTATATATCTTTCTTTTTTTATTGTGTACATATATATCGTCTGTTTGTATATGTTTAATTGTATTTTATAGAGTTGTTTACAAGTTCTAGTTCTAGTGTTGTAATGTTTTACCCTTTTCTCTAGTTTTATACCTAATAACATCTGGCAAAGGCACTACCGATGAAAACTAACCTTGGGGCGAATTTGGGTACACCTACATTCGTGAATGTTGATTAATGTACACTGTCCCTTTTCTAAATAAATAAATAAAATATGGGCCAAGTTATAGTACAGATGAACACAAGCAGCAGCAAGGATTTCAAGACCCAACAGTTTTGAGTTCGGCTCAGTTAGTGCTGCAAATGGATGAGCCATCCAGCTGCTCCTGCTGAAACTGCTGGGCTCGTCCGGGATTTGAACCCGGGACCTCTCGCACCCAAAGCGAGAATCATACCCCTAGACCAACGAGCCTGATTAACAAAGGTTTGGGCTACTTGCATACACTTGTACAGTCACTGAATGCTGGCCTTTAACAGAATGGGCAGGCACTAGTTTTAATGCAAAACGTTTGTCGTTAGGGAGCTGTACTCCCTGGCAGGCAGCGATTGTGAGTATGCTCTGTGAAGGAAATAAACACTTGTCATCTGGCTGACTTTTGGCTAAATTGTAGTACAGATGAAGACAAACAGCCTTAAGGATTTCAAAAGCACAGCAGTTTTGAGTTTGGCTCAGCGCTCCATATGACGGAGCCATCCGGCTGCTCCTGCTGAAACTGCTGGGCTCGTCCGGGATTTGAACCCGGGACCTCTCGCACCCGAAGCGAGAATCATACCCCTAGACCAACGAACCTGATTAGCAAAGGTTTGGGCTACTTGCGAACAATTGTACAGTCACTGACGGCTGGCCTTTAACAGAATGGGCAGGCACTAGTTTTAATGCAAAACGTTTGTCGTTAGGGAGCTGTACTCCCTGGCAGGCAGCGATTGTGAGTATGCTCTGTGAAGGAAATAAACACTTGTCATCTGGCTGACTTTTGGCTAAATTGTAGTACAGATGAAGACAAACAGCCTTAAGGATTTCAAAAGCACAGCAGTTTTGAGTTTGGCTCAGCGCTCCAAATGACGGAGCCATCCGGCTGCTCCTGCTGAAACTGCTGGGCTCGTCCGGGATTTGAACCCGGGACCTCTCGCACCCGAAGCGAGAATCATACCCCTAGACCAACGAGCCTGCCTGTTGAAAGGCTGGGCTACTTGCGCATACTTGTACAGTCACCGAACGCTGGCCTCTAACAGAATGGGCGGGCGCTAGTTTTAATAGAAAGCGTTTGTCGTTAGGAAGCTGCACTCCCTGGCAGGCAGCGATTCAGAGTTCTGTGCAAGGAAATAACCGCTTGTCATCTGGCTGAATCTTGGCTCTGTTGTAGTACAGATTAACTCAAGCAGCAGTAAGGATTTCAAACCACGACAGTTTTGAGTTTGGCTCAGTGCTGCAAAAGGAAGGAGCCCACTGGCTGCTTGTTACAAAGCTGATGGGCTCGTCCAGGATTTTAACCCGGGACCTCTCGCACCCAAAGCGAAAATCATACCCCTAGACCAACGAGCCTCATCAAAAGCAAGTCTTTCGGGAGGGCGCCACAAATTTAGTGAAGTTCCCCTCAAAGACGGAACCCGAACTGGCGTCGAGATGCCAAAGTGTAGTTGTTTGAGCAGCAGAGACCACTTTAAGTCATATTACAGATCAAAGGTATAGCTTGGCAGACAAGGCCCAGTGGCCTAATGGATAAGGCATCAGCCGCTGGAGATTGTGGGTTGAAGTCCCATCTGGGTCGTCTTTAATGGGCTATGTTTAAGGTGGCCGTTCGACAAATTGAAGGATGGTTTGTTCAAAGCAAGCCTTTAGCCATGATGACCGCAAGATCTGAATTAGCATTGAACTGACAAACTTCTGATAGCTGTGTTGGGTTTTTGTGTGCATCACTCTGTTCTGTCCTGCCCGTGCATGTGCCCTATCAGGCTGAAATTACACAGAGTACCCTGCGCAAGAGGCCCAGTGGCTTAATGGGAAAAGGCCGCTTTTTGCTTATGCACCATACCTACAACGAAGGCTTTGCGTACGAAAGCAGAGAGGCAGAATCTAGACATGCAAAAACAACATTGATACGTTTGTTTTGACCATATAACCAAAATGGCGGGCTCTAAATGTAAACAGCCTCACAGAGGCTATGTCTTAGGCTTAACTTTGAACCATAGGACATCAGCCCCCCACCTAGGGCGTGCTTGTTGAGCTAGCTCTAAGCCGATGCTGCAAAAAGTCAATGATAATTTGTTCAAAGAACCTCCAGAGAGCAACAAGTATACCTGTGCTTAGCGTTTCTGCAAAAGAGCCACGGTAATTCAATTAAGAGCGATATAAAATGGTTTTAATCCCACTACGGCATCTACAGGCCTGCAGAAACTTCAATTTGGCCGATGCATCAGCCTCTGATGCTGCAGAACGTGACGTCAAGTACTATGGGGGTTGGAGTAAAATGGCCAGATATGAAGTGGTTGATAGAGAAAAGCAGCAACAGCAAACAGAGTCAGAGAACCCTTGACCTCAGACTAAAGGTGAGAGGGCTTGTCCAGGATTTGATCCCAGGACCTCTCGCACCCTAAGCGAGAATCATACCCCTAGACCAACAAACCTGGCAGATGAAGTTTTGGACTACGTGCGTACACTTGTACAGTCACCGAACCCTGGCTTCTAACAGAATGAGCAGGCACTAGTTTTAATAGAAAGCGTTTGTCGTTAGGGAGCCGTACTCCCTGGCATGCAGCGATTCTGAGTACGTTCTGGCAAGGAAATAAACACTTGCCATTTGGCTGAATTATAGTTAGTAATTAGTAAATAGTACAGTAATATACATTTTAATTAGTATTATTTAACTCATAACAAAATCTTTTTTTTGATTATTTTTTTATATATCTTTCTTTATTTATTGTGTACATATATATCGTCTGTTTGTATATGTTTAATTGTATTTTACAGAGTTGTTTACAAGTTCTAGTTCTAGTGTTGTAATGTTTTACCCTTTTCTCTAGTTTTATACCTAATAACATCTGGCAAAGGCACTACCGATGAAAACTAACCTTGGGGCGAATTTGGGTACACCTACATTCGTGAATGTTGATTAATGTACACTGTCCCTTTTCTAAATAAATAAATAAAATATGGGCCAAGTTATAGTACAGATGAACACAAGCAGCAGCAAGGATTTCAAGACCCAACAGTTTTGAGTTCAGCTCAGTTAGTGCTGCAAATGGATGAGCCATCCGGCTGCTCCTGCTGAAACTGCTGGGCTCGTCCGGGATTTGAACCCGGGACCTCTCGCACCCAAAGCGAGAATCATACCCCTAGACCAACGAGCCTGGCTGTTGAAGGACTGGGCTACTTGCGCACACTTGTACAGTCACTAAACGCTGGCCTCTAACAGAATGGGCGGGCGCTAGTTTTAATAGAAAGCGTTTGTCGTTAGGAAGCCGCACTCCCTGGCAGGCAGCGATTCAGAGTTCTGTGCAACCGCTTGTCATCTGGCTAAATCTTGGCTCTGTTGTAGTACAGATTAACTCAAGCAGCAGTAAGGATTTCAAAACCACGACAGTTTTGAGTTTGTCTCAGTGCTGCAAAAGGAAGGAGCCCACTGGCTGCTTGTTCCGAAGCTGCTGGGCTCGTCCGGGATCCAACCCGGGACCTCTCGCACCCAAAGCGAGAATCATACCCCTAGACCAACAAGCCTCGTCAAAAGCAAGTCTTTCGGGAGGGCGCCACAAATTTCTAACAGAATGAGCAGGCACTAGTTTTAATAGAAAGCGTTTGTCGTTAGGGAGCCGTACTCCCTGGCATGCAGCGATTCTGAGTACGTTCTGCCAAGGAAATAAACACTTGCCATCTGGCTGAATTATAGTTAGTAATTAGTAAATAGTACAGTAATATACATTTTAATTAGTATTATTTAACTCATAACAAAATCTTTTTTTGATTATTTTTTTATATATCTTTCTTTTTTTATTGTGTACATATATATCGTCTGTTTGTATATGTTTAATTGTATTTTATAGAGTTGTTTACAAGTTCTAGTTCTAGTGTTGTAATGTTTTACCCTTTTCTCTAGTTTTATACCTAATAACATCTGGCAAAGGCACTACCGATGAAAACTAACCTTGGGGCGAATTTGGGTATACCTACATTCGTGAATGTTGATTAATGTACACTGTCCCTTTTCTAAATAAATAAATAAAATATGGGCCAAGTTATAATACAGATGAACACAAGCAGCAGCAAGGATTTCAAGACCCAACAGTTTTGAGTTCGGCTCAGTTAGTGCTGCAAATGGATGAGCCATCCGGCTGCTCCTGCTGAAACTGCTGGGCTCGTCCGGGATTTGAACCCGGGACCTCTCGCACCCAAAGCGAGAATCATACCCCTAGACCAACAAGCCTGATTAGCAAAGGTTTGGGCTACTTGCATACACTTGTACAGTCACTGAATGCTGGCCTTTAACAGAATGGGCAGGCACTAGTTTTAATGCATCGTCTTTAATGGGCTATGTTTAAGGTGGCCGTTCGACAAATTGAAGGATGGTTTGTTCAAAGCAAGCCTTTAGCCATGATGACCGCAAGATCTGAATTAGCATTGAACTGACAAACTTCTGATAGCTGTGTTGGGTTTTTGTATGCGTCACTCTGTTCTGTCCTGCCCGTGCATGTGCCCTATCTGGCTGAAATTACACAGAGTACCCTGCACAAGAGGCCCAGTGGCTTAATGGGAAAAGGCCGCTTTTTGCTTATGCACCATACCTACAACGAAGGCTTTGCGTACGAAAGCAGAGAGGCAGAATCTAGACATGCAAAAACAACATTGATACGTTTGTTTTGACCATATAACCAAAATGGCGGGCTCTAAATGTAAACAGCCTCACAGAGGCTATGTCTTAGGCTTAACTTTGAACCATAGGACATCAGCCCCCCACCTAGGGCGTGCTTGTTGAGCTAGCTCTAAGCCGATGCTGCAAAAAGTCAATGATAATTTGTTCAAAGAACCTCCAGAGAGCAACAAGTATACCTGTGCTTAGCGTTTCTGCAAAAGAGCCACGGTAATTCAATTAAGAGCGATATAAAATGGTTTTAATCCCACTACGGCATCTACAGGCCTGCAAAAACTTCAATTTGGCCGATGCATCAGCCTCTGATGCTGCAGAACGTGACGTCAAGTACTATGGGGGTTGGAGTAAAATGGCCAGATATGAAGTGGTTGATAGAGAAAAGCAGCAACAGCAAACAGAGTCAGAGAACCCTTGACCTCAGACTAAAGGTGAGAGGGCTTGTCCAGGATTTGATCCCAGGACCTCTCGCACCCTAAGCGAGAATCATACCCCTAGACCAACAAACCTGGCTGATGAAGTTTTGGACTACGTGCGTACACTTGTACAGTCACCGAACCCTGGCTTCTAACAGAATGAGCAGGCACTAGTTTTAATAGAAAGCGTTTGTCGTTAGGGAGCCGTACTCCCTGGCATGCAGCGATTCTGAGTACGTTCTGGCAAGGAAATAAACACTTGCCATTTGGCTGAATTATAGTTAGTAATTAGTAAATAGTACAGTAATATACATTTTAATTAGTATTATTTACCTCATAACAAAATCTTTTTTTTGATTATTTTTTTATATATCTTTCTTTATTTATTGTGTACATATATATCGTCTGTTTGTATATGTTTAATTGTATTTTACAGAGTTGTTTACAAGTTCTAGTTCTAGTGTTGTAATGTTTTACCCTTTTCTCTAGTTTTATACCTAATAACATCTGGCAAAGGCACTACCGATGAAAACTAACCTTGGGGCGAATTTGGGTACACCTACATTCGTGAATGTTGATTAATGTACACTGTCCCTTTTCTAAATAAATAAATAAAATATGGGCCAAGTTATAGTACAGATGAACACAAGCAGCAGCGAGGATTTCAAAACCCAACAGTTTTGAGTTTGGCTCAGTTAGTGCTGCAAATGGATGAGCCATCCGGCTGCTCCTGCTGAAACTGCTGGGCTCGTCGGGGATTTGAACCCGGGACCTCTCGCACCCAAAGCGAGAATCATACCCCTAGACCAACGAGCCTGGCTGTTGAAGGACTGGGCTACTTGCGCACACTTGTACAGTCACCGAACGCTGGCCTCTAACAGAATGGGCGGGCGCTAGTTTTAATAGAAAGCATTTGTCGTTAGGAAGCCGCACTCCCTGGCAGGCAGCGATTCAGAGTTCTGTGCAAGGAAATAACCGCTTGTCATCTGGCTGAATCTTGGCTCTGTTGTAGTACAGATTAACTCAAGCAGCAGTAAGGATTTCAAAACCACGACAGTTTTGAGTTTGTCTCAGTGCTGCAAAAGGAAGGAGCCCACTGGCTGCTTGTTCCAAAGCTGCTGGGCTCGTCCGGGATCCAACCCGGGACCTCTCGCACCCAAAGCTAGAATCATACCCCTAGACCAACAAGCCTCGTCAAAAGCAAGTCTTTCGGGAGGGCGCCACAAATTTCTAACAGAATGAGCAGGCACTAGTTTTAATAGAAAGCGTTTGTCGTTAGGGAGTCGTACTCCCTGGCATGCAGCGATTCTGAGTACGTTCTGCCAAGGAAATAAACACTTGCCATCTGGCTGAATTATAGTTAGTAATTAGTAAATAGTACAGTAATATACATTTTAATTAGTATTATTTAACTCATAACAAAATCTTTTTTTGATTATTTTTTTATATATCTTTCTTTTTTTATTGTGTACATATATATCGTCTGTTTGTATATGTTTAATTGTATTTTATAGAGTTGTTTACAAGTTCTAGTTCTAGTGTTGTAATGTTTTACCCTTTTCTCTAGTTTTATACCTAATAACATCTGGCAAAGGCACTACCGATGAAAACTAACCTTGGGGCGAATTTGGGTACACCTACATTCGTGAATGTTGATTAATGTACACTGTCCCTTTTCTAAATAAATAAATAAAATATGGGCCAAGTTATAATACAGATGAACACAAGCAGCAGCAAGGATTTCAAGACCCAACAGTTTTGAGTTCGGCTCAGTTAGTGCTGCAAATGGATGAGCCATCCGGCTGCTCCTGCTGAAACTGCTGGGCTCGTCCGGGAATTGAACCCGAGACCTCTCGCACCCAAAGCGAGAATCATACCCCTAGACCAACGAGCCTGATTGACAAAGATTTGGGCTACTTGCATACACTTGTACAGTCACTGAATGCTGGCCTTTAACAGAATGGGCAGGCACTAGTTTTAATGCAAAAGGTTTGTCGTTAGGGAGCTGTACTCCCTGGCAGGCAGCGATTGTGAGTATGCTCTGTGAAGGAAATAAACACTTGTCATCTGGCTGACTTTTGGCTAAATTGTAGTACAGATGAAGACAAACAGCCTTAAGGATTTCAAAAGCACAGCAGTTTTGAGTTTGGCTCTGCGCTCCAAATGACGGAGCCACCCGGCTGCTCCTGCTGAAACTGCTGGGCTCGTCCGGGATTTGAACCCGGGACCTCTCACACCCAAAGCGAGAATCATACCCCTAGACCAACGAGCCTGCCTGTTGAAAGGCTGGGCTACTTGCGCACACTAGTACAGTCACCGAACGCTGGCCTCTAACAGAATGGGCGGGCGCTAGTTTTAATAGAAAGCGTTTGTCGTTAGGAAGCCGCACTCCCTGGCAGGCAGCGATTCAGAGTTCTGTGCAAGGAAATAACCGCTTGTCATCTGGCTGAATCTTGGCTCTGTTGTAGTACAGATTAACTCAAGCAGCAGTAAGGATTTCAAACCACGACAGTTTTGAGTTTGGCTCAGTGCTGCAAAAGGAAGGAGCCCACTGGCTGCTTGTTACAAAGCTGATGGGCTCGTCCAGGATTTTAACCCGGGACCTCTCGCACCCAAAGCGAGAATCATACCCCTAGACCAACGAGCCTCATCAAAAGCAAGTCTTTCGGGAGGGCGCCCCAAATTTAGTGAAGTTCCCCTCAAAGACGGAACCCGAACTGGCGTCAAAATGCCAAAGTGTAGTTGTTTGAGCAGCAGAGACCACTTTAAGTCATATTACAGATCAAAGGTATAGCTTGGCAGACAAGGCCCAGTGGCCTAATGGATAAGGCATCAGCCTCCGGAGCTGGAGATTGTGGGTTCAAGTCCCATCTGGGTCGTCTTTAATGGGCTATGTTTAAGGTGGCCGTTCGACAAATTGAAGGATGGTTTGTTCAAAGCAAGCCTTTAGCCATGATGACCGCAAGATCTGAATTAGCATTGAACTGACAAACTTCTGATAGCTGTGTTGGGTTTTTGTGTGCGTCACTCTGTTCTGTCCTGCCCGTGCATGTGCCCTATCTGGCTGAAATTACACAGAGTACCCTGCGCAAGAGGCCCAGTGGCTTAATGGGAAAAGGCCGCTTTTTGCTTATGCACCATACCTACAACGAAGGCTTTGCGTACGAAAGCAGAGAGGCAGAATCTAGACATGCAAAAACAACATTGATACGTTTGTTTTGACCATATAACCAAAATGGCGGGCTCTAAATGTAAACAGCCTCACAGAGGCTATGTCTTAGGCTTAACTTTGAACCATAGGACATCAGCCCCCCACCTAGGGCGTGCTTGTTGAGCTAGCTCTAAGCCGATGCTGCAAAAAGTCAATGATAATTTGTTCAAAGAACCTCCAGAGAGCAACAAGTATACCTGTGCTTAGCGTTTCTGCAAAAGAGCCACGGTAATTCAATTAAGAGCGATATAAAATGGTTTTAATCCCACTACGGCATCTACAGGCCTGCAAAAACTTCAATTTGGCCGATGCATCAGCCTCTGATGCTGCAGAACGTGACGTCAAGTACTATGGGGGTTGGAGTAAAATGGCCAGATATGAAGTGGTTGATAGAGAAAAGCAGCAACAGCAAACAGAGTCAGAGAACCCTTGACCTCAGACTAAAGGTGAGAGGGCTTGTCCAGGATTTGATCCCAGGACCTCTCGCACCCTAAGCGAGAATCATACCCCTAGACCAACAAACCTGGCAGATGAAGTTTTGGACTACGTGCGTACACTTGTACAGTCACCGAACCCTGGCTTCTAACAGAATGAGCAGGCACTAGTTTTAATAGAAAGCGTTTGTCATTAGGGAGCCGTACTCCCTGGCATGCAGCGATTCTGAGTACGTTCTGGCAAGGAAATAAACACTTGCCATTTGGCTCAATTATAGTTAGTAATTAGTAAATAGTACAGTAATATACATTTTAATTAGTATTATTTAACTCATAACAAAATCTTTTTTTTGATTATTTTTTTATATATCTTTCTTTATTTATTGTGTACATATATATCGTCTGTTTGTATATGTTTAATTGTATTTTACAGAGTTGTTTACAAGTTCTAGTTTTAGTGTTGTAATGTTTTACCCTTTTCTCTAGTTTTATACCTAATAACATCTGGCAAAGGCACTACCGATGAAAACTAACCTTGGGGCGAATTTGGGTACACCTACATTCGTGAATGTTGATTAATGTACACTGTCCCTTTTCTAAATAAATAAATAAAATATGGGCCAAGTTATAGTACAGATTAACACAAGCAGCAGCAAGGATTTCAAAACCCAACAGTTTTGAGTTCGGCTCAGTTAGTGCTGCAAATGGATGAGCCATCCGGCTGCTCCTGCTGAAACTGCTGGGCTCGTCGGGGATTTGAACCCGGGACCTCTCGCACCCAAAGCGAGAATCATACCCCTAGACAAACGAGCCTGATTGACAAAGGTTTGGGCTACTTGCATACACTTGTACAGTCACTGAATGCTGGCCTTTAACAGAATGGGCAGGCACTAGTTTTAATGCAAAAGGTTTGTCGTTAGGGAGCTGTACTCCCTGGCAGGCAGCGATTGTGAGTATGCTCTGTGAAGGAAATAAACACTTGTCATCTGGCTGACTTTTGGCTAAATTGTAGTACAGATGAAGACAAACAGCCTTAAGGATTTCAAAAGCACAGCAGTTTTGAGTTTGGCTCAGCGCTCCAAATGACGGAGCCATCCGGCTGCTCCTGCTGAAACTGCTGGGCTCGTCCGGGATTTGAACCCGGGACCTCTCACACCCAAAGCGAGAATCATACCCCTAGACCAACGAGCCTGCCTGTTGAAAGGCTGGGCTACTTGCGCACACTTGTACAGTCACCGAACGCTGGCCTCTAACAGAATGGGCGGGCGCTAGTTTTAATAGAAAGCGTTTGTCGTTAGGAAGCCGCACTCCCTGGCAGGCAGCGATTCAGAGTTCTGTGCAAGGAAATAACCGCTTGTCATCTGGCTGAATCTTGGCTCTGTTGTAGTACAGATTAACTCAAGCAGCAGTAAGGATTTCAAACCACGACAGTTTTGAGTTTGGCTCAGTGCTGCAAAAGGAAGGAGCCCACTGGCTGCTTGTTACAAAGCTGATGGGCTCGTCCAGGATTTTAACCCGGGACCTCTCGCACCCAAAGCGAGAATCATACCCCTAGACCAACGAGCCTCATCAAAAGCAAGTCTTTCGGGAGGGCGCCCCAAATTTAGTGAAGTTCCCCTCAAAGACGGAACCCGAACTGGCGTCGAGATGCCAAAGTGTAGTTGTTTGAGCAGCAGAGACCACTTTAAGTCATATTACAGATCAAAGGTATAGCTTGGCAGACAAGGCCCAGTGGCCTAATGGATAAGGCATCAGCCTCCGGAGCTGTAGATTGTGGGTTCAAGTCCCATCTGGGTCGTCTTTAATGGGCTATGTTTAAGGTGGCCGTTCGACAAATTGAAGGATGGTTTGTTCAAAGCAAGCCTTTAGCCATGATGACCGCAAGATCTGAATTAGCATTGAACTGACAAACTTCTGATAGCTGTGTTGGGTTTTTGTGTGCGTCACTCTGTTCTGTCCTGCCCGTGCATGTGCCCTATCTGGCTGAAATTACACAGAGTACCCTGCGCAAGAGGCCCAGTGGCTTAATGGGAAAAGGCCGCTTTTTGCTTATGCACCATACCTACAACGAAGGCTTTGCGTACGAAAGCAGAGAGGCAGAATCTAGACATGCAAAAACAACATTGATACGTTTGTTTTGACCATATAACCAAAATGGCGGGCTCTAAATGTAAACAGCCTCACAGAGGCTATGTCTTAGGCTTAACTTTGAACCATAGGACATCAGCCCCCCACCTAGGGCGTGCTTGTTGAGCTAGCTCTAAGCCGATGCTGCAAAAAGTCAATGATAATTTGTTCAAAGAACCTCCAGAGAGCAACAAGTATACCTGTGCTTAGCGTTTCTGCAAAAGAGCCACGGTAATTCAATTAAGAGCGATATAAAATGGTTTTAATCCCACTACGGCATCTACAGGCCTGCAAAAACTTCAATTTGGCCGATGCATCAGCCTCTGATGCTGCAGAACGTGACGTCAAGTACTATGGGGGTTGGAGTAAAATGGCCAGATATGAAGTGGTTGATAGAGAAAAGCAGCAACAGCAAACAGAGTCAGAGAACCCTTGACCTCAGACTAAAGGTGAGAGGGCTTGTCCAGGATTTGATCCCAGGACCTCTCGCACCCTAAGCGAGAATCATACCCCTAGACCAACAAACCTGGCAGATGAAGTTTTGGACTACGTGCGTACACTTGTACAGTCACCGAACCCTGGCTTCTAACAGAATGAGCAGGCACTAGTTTTAATAGAAAGCGTTTGTCGTTAGGGAGCCGTACTCCCTGGCATGCAGCGATTCTGAGTACGTTCTGGCAAGGAAATAAACACTTGCCATTTGGCTGAATTATAGTTAGTAATTAGTAAATAGTACAGTAATATACATTTTAATTAGTATTATTTAACTCATAACAAAATCTTTTTTTTGATTATTTTTTTATATATCTTTCTTTATTTATTGTGTACATATATATCGTCTGTTTGTATATGTTTAATTGTATTTTACAGAGTTGTTTACAAGTTCTAGTTCTAGTGTTGTAATGTTTTACCCTTTTCTCTAGTTTTATACCTAATAACATCTGGCAAAGGCACTACCGATGAAAACTAACCTTGGGGCGAATTTGGGTACACCTACATTCGTGAATGTTGATTAATGTACACTGTCCCTTTTCTAAATAAATAAATAAAATATGGGCCAAGTTATAGTACAGATGAACACAAGCAGCAGCAAGGATTTCAAGACCCAACAGTTTTGAGTTCGGCTCAGTTAGTGCTGCAAATGGATGAGCCATCCGGCTGCTCCTGCTGAAACTGCTGGGCTCGTCCGGGATTTGAACCCGGGACCTCTCGCACCCAAAGCGAGAATCATACCCCTAGACCAACGAGCCTGATTAACAAAGGTTTGGGCTACTTGCGCACACTTGTACAGTCACTGAATGCTGGCCTTTAACAGAATGGGCAGGCACTAGTTTTAATGCAAAACGTTTGTCGTTAGGGAGCTGTACTCCCTGGCAGGCAGCGATTGTGAGTATGCTCTGTGAAGGAAATAAACACTTGTCATCTGGCTGACTTTTGGCTAAATTGTAGTACAGATGAAGACAAACAGCCTTAAGGATTTCAAAAGCACAGCAGTTTTGAGTTTGGCTCAGCGCTCCAAATGACGGAGCCATCCGGCTGCTCCTGCTGAAACTGCTGGGCTCGTCCGGGATTTGAACCCGGGACCTCTCGCACCCGAAGCGAGAATCATACCCCTTGACCAACGAGCCTGATTAACAAAGGTTTGGGCTACTTGCGCACACTTGTACAGTCACTGAATGCTGCCTTTAACAGAATGGGCAGGCAGTAGTTTTAATGCAAAACGTTTGTCGTTAGGGAGCTGTACTCCCTGGCAGGCAGCGATTGTGAGTATGCTCTGTAAAGGAAATAAACACTTGTCATCTGGCTGACTTTTGGCTAAATTGTAGTACAGATGAAGACAAACAGCCTTAAGGATTTCAAAAGCACAGCAGTTTTGAGTTTGGCTCAGCGCTCCAAATGACGGAGCCATCCGGCTGCTCCTGCTGAAACTGCTGGGCTCGTCCGGGATTTGAACCCGGGACCTCTCGCACCCGAAGCGAGAATCATACCCCTAGACCAACGAGCCTGATTAACAAAGGTTTGGGCTACTTGCGCACACTTGTACAGTCACTGACGGCTGGCCTTTAACAGAATGGGCAGGCACTAGTTTTAATGCAAAACGTTTGTCGTTAGGGAGCTGTACTCCCTGGCAGGCAGCGATTGTGAGTATGCTCTGTGAAGGAAATAAACACTTGTCATCTGGCTGACTTTTGGCTAAATTGTAGTACAGATGAAGACAAACAGCCTTAAGGATTTCAAAAGCACAGCAGTTTTGAGTTTGGCTCAGCGCTCCAAATGACGGAGCCATCCGGCTGCTCCTGCTGAAACTGCTGGGCTCGTCCGGGATTTGAACCCGGGACCTCTCACAACCAAAGCGAGAATCATACCCCTAGACCAACGAGCCTGGCTGTTGAAGGATTGGGCTACTTGCGCACACTTGTACAGTCACCGAACGCTGGCCTCTAACAGAATGGGCGGGCGCTAGTTTTAATAGAAAGCGTTTGTCGTTAGGAAGCCGCACTCCCTGGCAGGCAGCGATTCAGAGTTCTGTGCAACCGCTTGTCATCTGGCTGAATCTTGGCTCTGTTGTAGTACAGATTAACTCAAGCAGCAGTAAGGATTTCAAAACCACGACAGTTTTGAGTTTGTCTCAGTGCTGCAAAAGGAAGGAGCCCACTGGCTGCTTGTTCCGAAGCTGCTGGGCTCATCTGGGATCCAACCCGGGACCTCTCGCACCCAAAGCGAGAATCATACCCCTAGACCAACGAGCCTCGTCGAAAGCAAGTCTTTCGGGAGGGCGCCACAAATTTCTAACAGAATGAGCAGGCACTAGTTTTAATAGAAAGCGTTTGTCGTTAGGGAGCCGTACTCCCTGGCATGCAGCGATTCTGAGTACGTTCTGCCAAGGAAATAAACACTTGCCATCTGGCTGAATTATAGTTAGTAATTGGTAAATAGTACAGTAATATACATTTTAATTAGTATTATTTAACTCATAACAAAATCTTTTTTTGATTATTTTTTTATATATCTTTCTTTTTTTATTGTGTACATATATATCGTCTGTTTGTATATGTTTAATTGTATTTTACAGAGTTGTTTACAAGTTCTAGTTCTAGTGTTGTAATGTTTTACCCTTTTCTCTAGTTTTATACCTAATAACATCTGGCAAAGGCACTACCGATGAAAACTAACCTTGGGGCGAATTTGGGTACACCTACATTCGTGAATGTTGATTAATGTACACTGTCCCTTTTCTAAATAAATAAATAAAATATGGGCCAAGTTATAGTACAGATGAACACAAGCAGCAGCAAGGATTTCAAAACCCAACAGTTTTGAGTTCGGCTCAGTTAGTGCTGCAAATGGATGAGCCATCCGGCTGCTCCTGCTGAAACTGCTGGGCTCGTCCGGGATTTGAACCCGGGACCTCTCGCACCCAAAGCGAGAATCATACCCCTAGACCAACGAGCCTGGCTGTTGAAGGACTGGGCTACTTGCGCACACTTGTACAGTCACTAAACGCTGGCCTCTAACAGAATGGGCGGGCGCTAGTTTTAATAGAAAGCGTTTGTCGTTAGGAAGCCGCACTCCCTGGCAGGCAGCGATTCAGAGTTCTGTGCAACCGCTTGTCATCTGGCTAAATCTTGGCTCTGTTGTAGTACAGATTAACTCAAGCAGCAGTAAGGATTTCAAAACCACGACAGTTTTGAGTTTGTCTCAGTGCTGCAAATGGAAGGAGCCCACTGGCTGCTTGTTCCGAAGCTGCTGGGCTCGTCCGGGATCCAACCCGGGACCTCTCGCACCCAAAGCGAGAATCATACCCCTAGACCAACGAGCCTCGTCGAAAGCAAGTCTTTCGGGAGGGCGCCACAAATTTCTAACAGAATGAGCAGGCACTAGTTTTAATAGAAAGCGTTTGTCGTTAGGGAGCTGTACTCCCTGGCATGCAGCGATTCTGAGTACGTTCTGCCAAGGAAATAAACACTTGCCATCTGGCTGAATTATAGTTAGTAATTAGTAAATAGTACAGTAATATACATTTTAATTAGTATTATTTAACTCATAACAAAATCTTTTTTTGATTATTTTTTTATATATCTTTCTTTTTTTATTGTGTACATATATATCGTCTGTTTGTATATGTTTAATTGTATTTTACAGAGTTGTTTACAAGTTCTAGTTCTAGTGTTGTAATGTTTTACCCTTTTCTCTAGTTTTATACCTAATAACATCTGGCAAAGGCACTACCGATGAAAACTAACCTTGGGGCGAATTTGGGTACACCTACATTCGTGAATGTTGATTAATGTACACTGTCCCTTTTCTAAATAAATAAATAAAATATGGGCCAAGTTATAGTACAGATGAACACAAGCAGCAGCAAGGATTTCAAAACCCAACATTTTTGAGTTCGGCTCAGTTAGTGCTGCAAATGGATGAGCCATCCGGCTGCTCCTGCTGAAACTGCTGGGCTCGTCCGGGATTTGAACCCGGGACCTCTCGCACCCAAAGCGAGAATCATACCCCTAGACCAACGAGCCTGGCTGTTGAAGGACTGGGCTACTTGCGCACACTTGTACAGTCACCGAACGCTGGCCTCTAACAGAATGGGCGGGCGCTAGTTTTAATAGAAAGCATTTGTCGTTAGGAAGCCGCACTCCCTGGCAGGCAGCGATTCAGAGTTCTGTGCAAGGAAATAACCGCTTGTCATCTGGCTGAATCTTGGCTCTGTTGTAGTACAGATTAACTCAAGCAGCAGTAAGGATTTCAGGACCACAACAGTTTTGAGTTTGTCTCAGTGCTGCAAAAGGAAGGAGCCCACTGGATGCTTGTTCCGAAGCTGCTGGGCACGTCCGGGATCCAACCCGGGACCTCTCGCACCCAAAGCGAGAATCATACCTCTAGATCAACGAGCCTCGTCAAAAGCAAGTCTTTCGGGAGGGCGCCACAAATTTCTAACAGAATGAGCAGGCACTAGTTTTAATAGAAAGCGTTTGTCGTTAGGGAGCCGTACTCCCTGGCATGCAGCGATTCTGAGTACGTTCTGCCAAGGAAATAAACACTTGCCATCTGGCTGAATTATAGTTAGTAATTAGTAAATAGTACAGTAATATACATTTTAATTAGTATTATTTAACTCATAACAAAATCTTTTTTTGATTATTTTTTTATATATCTTTATTTATTGTGTACATATATATCGTCTGTTTGTATATGTTTAATTGTATTTTATAGAGTTGTTTACAAGTTCTAGTTCTAGTGTTGTAATGTTTTACCCTTTTCTCTAGTTTTATACCTAATAACATCTGGCAAAGGCACTACCGATGAAAACTAACCTTGGGGCGAATTTGGGTACACCTACATTCGTGAATGTTGATTAATGTACACTGTCCCTTTTCTAAATAAATAAATAAAATCTGGGCCAAGTTATAGTACAGATGAACACAAGCAGCAGCAAGGATTTCAAGACCCAACAGTTTTGAGTTCGGCTCAGTTAGTGCTGCAAATGGATGAGCCATCCAGCTGCTCCTGCTGAAACTGCTGGGCTCGTCCGGGATTTGAACCCGGGACCTCTCGCACCCAAAGCGAGAATCATACCCCTAGACCAACGAGCCTGATTAACAAAGGTTTGGGCTGCTTGCATACACTTGTACAGTCACTGAATGCTGGCCTTTAACAGAATGGGAAGGCACTAGTTTTAATGCAAAACGTTTGTCGTTAGGGAGCTGTACTCCCTGGCAGGCAGCGATTGTGAGTATGCTCTGTGAAGGAAATAAACACTTGTCATCTGGCTGACTTTTGGCTAAATTGTAGTACAGATGAAGACAAACAGCCTTAAGGATTTCAAAAGCACAGCAGTTTTGAGTTTGGCTCAGCGCTCCAAATGACGGAGCCATCCGGCTGCTCCTGCTGAAACTGCTGGGCTCGTCCGGGATTTGAACCCGGGACCTCTCGCACCCGAAGCGAGAATCATACCCCTTGACCAACGAGCCTGATTAACAAAGGTTTGGGCTACTTGCGCACACTTGTACAGTCACTGAATGCTGCCTTTAACAGAATGGGCAGGCAGTAGTTTTAATGCAAAACGTTTGTCGTTAGGGAGCTGTACTCCCTGGCAGGCAGCGATTGTGAGTATGCTCTGTAAAGGAAATAAACACTTGTCATCTGGCTGACTTTTGGCTAAATTGTAGTACAGATGAAGACAAACAGCCTTAAGGATTTCAAAAGCACAGCAGTTTTGAGTTTGGCTCAGCGCTCCAAATGACGGAGCCATCCGGCTGCTCCTGCTGAAACTGCTGGGCTCGTCCGGGATTTGAACCCGGGACCTCTCGCACCCGAAGCGAGAATCATACCCCTAGACCAACGAGCCTGATTAACAAAGGTTTGGGCTACTTGCGCACACTTGTACAGTCACTGACGGCTGGCCTTTAACAGAATGGGCAGGCACTAGTTTTAATGCAAAACGTTTGTCGTTAGGGAGCTGTACTCCCTGGCAGGCAGCGATTGTGAGTATGCTCTGTGAAGGAAATAAACACTTGTCATCTGGCTGACTTTTGGCTAAATTGTAGTACAGATGAAGACAAACAGCCTTAAGGATTTCAAAAGCACAGCAGTTTTGAGTTTGGCTCAGCGCTCCAAATGACGGAGCCATCCGGCTGCTCCTGCTGAAACTGCTGGGCTCGTCCGGGATTTGAACCCGGGACCTCTCACAACCAAAGCGAGAATCATACCCCTAGACCAACGAGCCTGGCTGTTGAAGGATTGGGCTACTTGCGCACACTTGTACAGTCACCGAACGCTGGCCTCTAACAGAATGGGCGGGCGCTAGTTTTAATAGAAAGCGTTTGTCGTTAGGAAGCCGCACTCCCTGGCAGGCAGCGATTCAGAGTTCTGTGCAACCGCTTGTCATCTGGCTGAATCTTGGCTCTGTTGTAGTACAGATTAACTCAAGCAGCAGTAAGGATTTCAAAACCACGACAGTTTTGAGTTTGTCTCAGTGCTGCAAAAGGAAGGAGCCCACTGGCTGCTTGTTCCGAAGCTGCTGGGCTCATCTGGGATCCAACCCGGGACCTCTCGCACCCAAAGCGAGAATCATACCCCTAGACCAACGAGCCTCGTCGAAAGCAAGTCTTTCGGGAGGGCGCCACAAATTTCTAACAGAATGAGCAGGCACTAGTTTTAATAGAAAGCGTTTGTCGTTAGGGAGCCGTACTCCCTGGCATGCAGCGATTCTGAGTACGTTCTGCCAAGGAAATAAACACTTGCCATCTGGCTGAATTATAGTTAGTAATTGGTAAATAGTACAGTAATATACATTTTAATTAGTATTATTTAACTCATAACAAAATCTTTTTTTGATTATTTTTTTATATATCTTTCTTTTTTTATTGTGTACATATATATCGTCTGTTTGTATATGTTTAATTGTATTTTACAGAGTTGTTTACAAGTTCTAGTTCTAGTGTTGTAATGTTTTACCCTTTTCTCTAGTTTTATACCTAATAACATCTGGCAAAGGCACTACCGATGAAAACTAACCTTGGGGCGAATTTGGGTACACCTACATTCGTGAATGTTGATTAATGTACACTGTCCCTTTTCTAAATAAATAAATAAAATATGGGCCAAGTTATAGTACAGATGAACACAAGCAGCAGCAAGGATTTCAAAACCCAACAGTTTTGAGTTCGGCTCAGTTAGTGCTGCAAATGGATGAGCCATCCGGCTGCTCCTGCTGAAACTGCTGGGCTCGTCCGGGATTTGAACCCGGGACCTCTCGCACCCAAAGCGAGAATCATACCCCTAGACCAACGAGCCTGGCTGTTGAAGGACTGGGCTACTTGCGCACACTTGTACAGTCACTAAACGCTGGCCTCTAACAGAATGGGCGGGCGCTAGTTTTAATAGAAAGCGTTTGTCGTTAGGAAGCCGCACTCCCTGGCAGGCAGCGATTCAGAGTTCTGTGCAACCGCTTGTCATCTGGCTAAATCTTGGCTCTGTTGTAGTACAGATTAACTCAAGCAGCAGTAAGGATTTCAAAACCACGACAGTTTTGAGTTTGTCTCAGTGCTGCAAAAGGAAGGAGCCCACTGGCTGCTTGTTCCGAAGCTGCTGGGCTCGTCCGGGATCCAACCCGGGACCTCTCGCACCCAAAGCGAGAATCATACCCCTAGACCAACGAGCCTCGTCGAAAGCAAGTCTTTCGGGAGGGCGCCACAAATTTCTAACAGAATGAGCAGGCACTAGTTTTAATAGAAAGCGTTTGTCGTTAGGGAGCTGTACTCCCTGGCATGCAGCGATTCTGAGTACGTTCTGCCAAGGAAATAAACACTTGCCATCTGGCTGAATTATAGTTAGTAATTAGTAAATAGTACAGTAATATACATTTTAATTAGTATTATTTAACTCATATCAAAATCTTTTTTTGATTATTTTTTTATATATCTTTCTTTTTTTATTGTGTACATATATATCGTCTGTTTGTATATGTTTAATTGTATTTTACAGAGTTGTTTACAAGTTCTAGTTCTAGTGTTGTAATGTTTTACCCTTTTCTCTAGTTTTATACCTAATAACATCTGGCAAAGGCACTACCGATGAAAACTAACCTTGGGGCGAATTTGGGTACACCTACATTCGTGAATGTTGATTAATGTACACTGTCCCTTTTCTAAATAAATAAATAAAATATGGGCCAAGTTATAGTACAGATGAACACAAGCAGCAGCAAGGATTTCAAAACCCAACATTTTTGAGTTCGGCTCAGTTAGTGCTGCAAATGGATGAGCCATCCGGCTGCTCCTGCTGAAACTGCTGGGCTCGTCCGGGATTTGAACCCGGGACCTCTCGCACCCAAAGCGAGAATCATACCCCTAGACCAACGAGCCTGGCTGTTGAAGGACTGGGCTACTTGCGCACACTTGTACAGTCACCGAACGCTGGCCTCTAACAGAATGGGCGGGCGCTAGTTTTAATAGAAAGCATTTGTCGTTAGGAAGCCGCACTCCCTGGCAGGCAGCGATTCAGAGTTCTGTGCAAGGAAATAACCGCTTGTCATCTGGCTGAATCTTGGCTCTGTTGTAGTACAGATTAACTCAAGCAGCAGTAAGGATTTCAGGACCACAACAGTTTTGAGTTTGTCTCAGTGCTGCAAAAGGAAGGAGCCCACTGGATGCTTGTTCCGAAGCTGCTGGGCACGTCCGGGATCCAACCCGGGACCTCTCGCACCCAAAGCGAGAATCATACCTCTAGATCAACGAGCCTCGTCAAAAGCAAGTCTTTCGGGAGGGCGCCACAAATTTCTAACAGAATGAGCAGGCACTAGTTTTAATAGAAAGCGTTTGTCGTTAGGGAGCCGTACTCCCTGGCATGCAGCGATTCTGAGTACGTTCTGCCAAGGAAATAAACACTTGCCATCTGGCTGAATTATAGTTAGTAATTAGTAAATAGTACAGTAATATACATTTTAATTAGTATTATTTAACTCATAACAAAATCTTTTTTTGATTATTTTTTTATATATCTTTCTTTATTTATTGTGTACATATATATCGTCTGTTTGTATATGTTTAATTGTATTTTATAGAGTTGTTTACAAGTTCTAGTTCTAGTGTTGTAATGTTTTACCCTTTTCTCTAGTTTTATACCTAATAACATCTGGCAAAGGCACTACCGATGAAAACTAACCTTGGGGCGAATTTGGGTACACCTACATTCGTGAATGTTGATTAATGTACACTGTCCCTTTTCTAAATAAATAAATAAAATCTGGGCCAAGTTATAGTACAGATGAACACAAGCAGCAGCAAGGATTTCAAGACCCAACAGTTTTGAGTTCGGCTCAGTTAGTGCTGCAAATGGATGAGCCATCCGGCTGCTCCTGCTGAAACTGCTGGGCTCGTCCGGGATTTGAACCCGGGACCTCTCGCACCCAAAGCGAGAATCATACCCCTAGACCAACGAGCCTGATTAACAAAAGTTTGGGCTACTTGCATACACTTGTACAGTCACTGAATGCTGGCCTTTAACAGAATGGGAAGGCACTAGTTTTAATGCAAAACGTTTGTCGTTAGGGAGCTGTACTCCCTGGCAGGCAGTGATTGTGAGTATGCTCTGTGAAGGAAATAAACACTTGTCATCTGGCTGACTTTTGGCTAAATTGTAGTACAGATGAAGACAAACAGCCTTAAGGATTTCAAAAGCACAGCAGTTTTGAGTTTGGCTCAGCGCTCCAAATGACGGAGCCATCCGGCTGCTCCTGCTGAAACTGCTGGGCTCGTCCGGGATTTGAACCCGGGACCTCTCGCACCCGAAGCGAGAATCATACCCCTAGACCAACGAGCCTGATTAACAAAGGTTTGGGCTACTTGCGAACACTTGTACAGTCACTGACGGCTGGCCTTTAACAGAATGGGCAGGCACTAGTTTTAATGCAAAACGTTTGTCGTTAGGGAGCTGTACTCCCTGGCAGGCAGCGATTGTGAGTATGCTCTGTGAAGGAAATAAACACTTGTCATCTGGCTGACTTTTGGCTAAATTGTAGTACAGATGAAGACAAACAGCCTTAAGGATTTCAAAAGCACAGCAGTTTTGAGTTTGGCTCAGCGCTCCAAATGACGGAGCCATCCGGCTGCTCCTGCTGAAACTGCTGGGCTCGTCCGGGATTTGAACCCGGGACCTCTCACAACCAAAGCGAGAATCATACCCCTAGACCAACGAGCCTGGCTGTTGAAGGACTGGGCTACTTGCGCACACTTGTACAGTCACCGAACGCTGGCCTCTAACAGAATGGGCGGGCGCTAGTTTTAATAGAAAGCGTTTGTCGTTAGGAAGCCGCACTCCCTGGCAGGCAGCGATTCAGAGTTCTGTGCAACCGCTTGTCATCTGGCTGAATCTTGGCTCTGTTGTAGTACAGATTAACTCAAGCAGCAGTAAGGATTTCAAAACCACGACAGTTTTGAGTTTGTCTCAGTGCTGCAAAAGGAAGGAGCCCACTGGCTGCTTGTTCCGAAGCTGCTGGGCTCATCCGGGATCCAACCCGGGACCTCTCGCACCCAAAGCGAGAATCATACCTCTAGACCAACGAGCCTCGTCGAAAGCAAGTCTTTCGGGAGGGCGCCACAAATTTCTAACAGAATGAGCAGGCACTAGTTTTAATAGAAAGCGTTTGTCGTTAGGGAGCCGTACTCCCTGGCATGCAGCGATTCTGAGTACGTTCTGCCAAGGAAATAAACACTTGCCATCTGGCTGAATTATAGTTAGTAATTAGTAAATAGTACAGTAATATACATTTTAATTAGTATTATTTAACTCATAACAAAATCTTTTTTTGATTATTTTTTTATATATCTTTCTTTTTTTATTGTGTACATATATATCGTCTGTTTGTATATGTTTAATTGTATTTTACAGAGTTGTTTACAAGTTCTAGTTCTAGTGTTGTAATGTTTTACCCTTTTCTCTAGTTTTATACCTAATAACATCTGGCAAAGGCACTACCGATGAAAACTAACCTTGGGGCGAATTTGGGTACACCTACATTCGTGAATGTTGATTAATGTACACTGTCCCTTTTCTAAATAAATAAATAAAATATGGGCCAAGTTATAGTACAGATGAACACAAGCAGCAGCAAGGATTTCAAAACACAACAGTTTTGAGTTCGGCTCAGTTAGTGCTGCAAATGGATGAGCCATCCGGCTGCTCCTGCTGAAACTGCTGGGCTCGTCCGGGATTTGAACCCGGGACCTCTCGCACCCAAAGCGAGAATCATACCCCTAGACCAACGAGCCTGGCTGTTGAAGGACTGGGCTACTTGCGCACACTTGTACAGTCACCAAACGCTGGCCTCTAACAGAATGGGCGGGCGCTAGTTTTAATAGAAAGCGTTTGTCGTTAGGAAGCCGCACTCCCTGGCAGGCAGCGATTCAGAGTTCTGTGCAACCGCTTGTCATCTGGCTAAATCTTGGCTCTGTTGTAGTACAGATTAACTCAAGCAGCAGTAAGGATTTCAAAACCACGACAGTTTTGAGTTTGTCTCAGTGCTGCAAAAGGAAGGAGCCCACTGGCTGCTTGTTCCGAAGCTGCTGGGCTCGTCCAGGATCCAACCCGGGACCTCTCCCACCCAAAGCGAGAATCATACCCCTAGACCAACGAGCCTCGTCGAAAGCAAGTCTTTCGGGAGGGCGCCACAAATTTCTAACAGAATGAGCAGGCACTAGTTTTAATAGAAAGCGTTTGTCGTTAGGGAGCTGTACTCCCTGGCATGCAGCGATTCTGAGTACGTTCTGCCAAGGAAATAAACACTTGCCATCTGGCTGAATTATAGTTAGTAATTAGTAAATAGTACAGTAATATACATTTTAATTAGTATTCTTTAACTCATAACAAAATCTTTTTTTGATTATTTTTTTATATATCTTTCTTTTTTTATTGTGTACATATATATCGTCTGTTTGTATATGTTTAATTGTATTTTACAGAGTTGTTTACAAGTTCTAGTTCTAGTGTTGTAATGTTTTACCCTTTTCTCTAGTTTTATACCTAATAACATCTGGCAAAGGCACTACCGATGAAAACTAACCTTGGGGCGAATTTGGGTACACCTACATTCGTGAATGTTGATTAATGTACACTGTCCCTTTTCTAAATAAATAAATAAAATATGGGCCAAGTTATAGTACAGATGAACACAAGCAGCAGCAAGGATTTCAAAACCCAACATTTTTGAGTTCAGCTCAGTTAGTGCTGCAAATGGATGAGCCATCCGGCTGCTCCTGCTGAAACTGCTGGGCTCGTCCGGGATTTGAACCCGGGACCTCTCGCACCCAAAGCGAGAATCATACCCCTAGACCAACGAGCCTGGCTGTTGAAGGACTGGGCTACTTGCGCACACTTGTACAGTCACCGAACGCTGGCCTCTAACAGAATGGGCGGGCGCTAGTTTTAATAGAAAGCATTTGTCGTTAGGAAGCCGCACTCCCTGGCAGGCAGCGATTCAGAGTTCTGTGCAAGGAAATAACCGCTTGTCATCTGGCTGAATCTTGGCTCTGTTGTAGTACAGATTAACTCAAGCAGCAGTAAGGATTTCAGGACCACAACAGTTTTGAGTTTGTCTCAGTGCTGCAAAAGGAAGGAGCCCACTGGATGCTTGTTCCGAAGCTGCTGGGCACGTCCGGGATCCAACCCGGGACCTCTCGCACCCAAAGCGAGAATCATACCCCTAGATCAACGAGCCTCGTCAAAAGCAAGTCTTTCGGGAGGGCGCCACAAATTTCTAACAGAATGAGCAGGCACTAGTTTTAATAGAAAGCGTTTGTCGTTAGGGAGCCGTACTCCCTGGCATGCAGCGATTCTGAGTACGTTCTGCCAAGGAAATAAACACTTGCCATCTGGCTGAATTATAGTTAGTAATTAGTAAATAGTACAGTAATATACATTTTAATTAGTATTATTTAACTCATAACAAAATCTTTTTTTGATTATTTTTTTATATATCTTTCTTTTTTTATTGTGTACATATATATCGTCTGTTTGTATATGTTTAATTGTATTTTATAGAGTTGTTTACAAGTTCTAGTTCTAGTGTTGTAATGTTTTACCCTTTTCTCTAGTTTTATACCTAATAACATCTGGCAAAGGCACTACCGATGAAAACTAACCTTGGGGCGAATTTGGGTACACCTACATTCGTGAATGTTGATTAATGTACACTGTCCCTTTTCTAAATAAATAAATAAAATATGGGCCAAGTTATAGAACAGATGAACACAAGCAGCAGCAAGGATTTTAAGACCCAACAGTTTTGAGTTCGGCTCAGTTAGTGCTGCAAATGGATGAGCCATCCGACTACTCCTGCTGAAACTGCTGGGCTCGTCCGGGATTTGAACCCGGGACCTCTCGCACCCAAAGCTAGAATCATACCCCTAGACCAACGAGCCTGCCTGTTGAAAGGCTGGGCTACTTGCCCACACTTGTACAGTCACCGAACGCTGGCCTCTAACAGAATGGGCGGGCGCTAGTTTTAATAGAAAGCGTTTGTCGTTAGGAAGCCGCACTCCCTGGCAGGCAGCGATTCAGAGTTCTGTGCAAGGAAATAACCGCTTGTCAACTGGCTCTGTTGTAGTACAGATTAACTCAAGCAGCATTAAGGATTTCAAGACCCAACAGTTTTGAGTTCGGCTCAGTCAGTGCTGCAAATGGAAGAGCCATCCGGCTGCTCCTGCTGAAACTGCTGGGCTCGTCCGGGATTTGAACCCGGGACCTCTCGCACCCAAAGCTAGAATCATACCCCTAGACCAACGAGCCTGATTTACAAAGGTTTGGGCTACTTGCATACACTTGTACAGTCACTGAATGCTGGCCTTTAACAGAATGGGCAGGCACTAGTTTTAATGCAAAACGTTTGTCGTTAGGGAGCTGTACTCCCTGGCAGGCAGCGATTGTGAGTATGCTCTCTGAAGGAAATAAACACTTGTCATCTGGCTGACTTTTGGCTAAATTGTAGTACAGATGAAGACAAACAGCCTTAAGGATTTCAAAAGCACAGCAGTTTTGAGTTTGACTCAGGGCTCCAAATGACGGAGCCATCCGGCTGCTCATGCTGAAACTGCTGGGCTCGTCCGGGATTTGAACCCGGGACCTCTCGCACCCTAAGCGAGAATCATACCCCTAGACCAACAAACCTGGCAGATGAAGTTTTGGACTACGTGCGTACACTTGTACAGTCACCGAACCCTGGCTTCTAACAGAATGAGCTGGCACTAGTTTTAATAGAAAGCGTTTGTCGTTAGGGAGCCGTACTCCCTGGCATGCAGCGATTCCGAGTACGTTCTGGCAAGGAAATAAACACTTGCCATTTGGCTGAATTATAGTTAGTAATTAGTAAATAGTACAGTAATATACATTTTAATTAGTATTATTTAACTCATAACAAAATCTTTTTTTTGATTATTTTTTTATATATCTTTATTTATTTATTGTGTACATATATATCGTCTGTTTGTATATGTTTCACTGTATTTTACAGAGTTGTTTACAAGTTCTAGTTCTAGTGTTGTAATGTTTTACCCTTTTCTCTAGTTTTATACCTAATAACATCTGGCAAAGGCACTACCGATGAAAACTAACCTTGGGGCGAATTTGGGTACACCTACATTCGTGAATGTTGATTAATGTACACTGTCCCTTTTCTAAATAAATAAATAAAATATGGGCCAAGTTATAGTACAGATGAAGACAAACAGCCTTAAGGATTTCAAAAGCACAGCAGTTTTGAGTTTGGCTCAGCGCTCCGAATGACAGAGCCATGCGGCTGCTCCTGCTGAAACTGCTGGGCTCGTCCGGGATTTGAACCCGGGACCTCTCGCACCCAAAGCGAGAATCATACCCCTAGACCAACGAGCCTGGCTGTTGAAGGACTGGGCTACTTGCGCACACTTGTACAGTCACCGAACGCTGGCCTCTAACAGAATGGGCGGGCGCTAGTTTTAATAGAAAGCTTTTGTCGTTAGGGAGCCGTACTCCCTGGCATGCAGCGATTCTGAGTACGTTCTGCCAAGGAAATAAACACTTGCCATCTGGCTGAATTATAGTTAGTAATTAGTAAATAGTACAGTAATATACATTTTAATTAGTATTATTTAACTCATAACAAAATCTTTTTTTGATTATTTTTTTATATATCTTTTTTTTTTTTATTGTGTACATATATATCGTCTGTTTGTATATGTTTAATTGTATTTTACAGAGTTGTTTACAAGTTCTAGTTCTAGTGTTGTAATGTTTTACCCTTTTCTCTAGTTTTATACCTAATAACATCTGGCAAAGGCACTACCGATGAAAACTAACCTTGGGGCGAATTTGGGTACACCTACATTCGTGAATGTTGATTAATGTACACTGTCCCTTTTCTAAATAAATAAATAAAATATGGGCCAACTTATATTACAGATGAACACAAGCAGCAGCAAGGATTTCAAGACCCAACAGTTTTGAGTTCGGCTCAGTTAGTTCTGCAAATGGATGAGCCATCCGGCTGCTCCTGCTGAAACAGCTGAGCTCGTCCGGGATTTGAACCCGGGACCTCTCGCACCCTAAGCGAGAATCATACCCCTAGACCAACAAACCTGGCAGATGAAGTTTTGGACTACGTGCGTACACTTGTACAGTCACCGAACCCTGGCTTCTAACAGAATGAGCAGGCACTAGTTTTAATAGAAAGCGTTTGTCGTTAGGGAGCCGTACTCCCTGGCATGCAGCGATTCTGAGTACGTTCTGGCAAGGAAATAAACACTTGCCATTTGGCTGAATTATAGTTAGTAATTAGTAAATAGTACAGTAATATACATTTTAATTAGTATTATTTAACTCATAACAAAATCTTTTTTTTGATTATTTTTTTATATATCTTTCTTTATTTATTGTGTACATATATATCGTCTGTTTGTATATGTTTAATTGTATTTTACAGAGTTGTTTACAAGTTCTAGTTCTAGTGTTGTAATGTTTTACCCTTTTCTCTAGTTTTATACCTAATAACATCTGGCAAAGGCACTACCGATGAAAACTAACCTTGGGGCGAATTTGGGTACACCTACATTCGTGAATGTTGATTAATGTACACTGTCCCTTTTCTAAATAAATAAATAAAATATGGGCCAAGTTATAGTACAGATGAAGACAAACAGCCTTAAGGATTTCAAAAGCACAGCAGTTTTGAGTTTGGCTCAGCGCTCCAAATGACGGAGCGATCCGGCTGCTCCTGCTGCAACTGCTGGGCTCGTCCGGGATTTGAACCCGGGACCTCTCGCACCCAAAGCGAGAATCATACCCCTAGACCAACGAGCCTGCCTGTTGAAAGGCTGGGCTACTTGCGCACACTTGTACAGTCACCGAACGCTGGCCTCTAACAGAATGGGCGGGCGCTAGTTTTAATAGAAAGCGTTTGTCGTTAGGAAGCAGCACTCCCTGGCAGGCAGCGATTCAGAGTTCTGTGCAAGGAAATAACCGCTTGTCATCTGGCTGAATCTTGGCTCTAATAACATCTGGCAAAGGCACTACCGATGAAAACTAACCTTGGGGCGAATTTGGGTACACCTACATTCGTGAATGTTGATTAATGTACACTGTCCCTTTTCTAAATAAATAAATAAAATATGGGCCAAGTTATAGTACAGATGAAGACAAACAGCCTTAAGGATTTCAAAAGCACAGCAGTTTTGAGTTTGGCTCAGCGCTCCAAATGACGGAGCCATCCGGCTGCTCCTGCTGCAACTGCTGGGCTCGTCCGGGATTTGAACCCGGGACCTCTCGCACCCAAAGCGAGAATCATACCCCTAGACCAACGAGCCTGCCTGTTGAAAGGCTGGGCTACTTGCCCACACTTGTACAGTCACCGAACGCTGGCCTCTAACAGAATGGGCGGGCGCTAGTTTTAATAGAAAGCGTTTGTCGTTAGGAAGCCGCACTCCCTGGCAGGCAGCGATTCAGAGTTCTGTGCAAGGAAATAACCGCTTGTCATCTGGCTCTGTTGTAGTACAGATTAACTCAAGCAGCATTAAGGATTTCAAGACCCAACAGTTTTGAGTTCGGCTCAGTCAGTGCTGCAAATGGAAGAGCCATCCGGCTGCTCCTGCTGAAACTGCTGGGCTCGTCCGGGATTTGAACCCGGGACCTCTCGCACCCAAAGCTAGAATCATACCCCTAGACCAACGAGCCTGATTTACAAAGGTTTGGGCTACTTGCATACACTTGTACAGTCACTGAATGCTGGCCTTTAACAGAATGGGCAGGCACTAGTTTTAATGCAAAACGTTTGTCGTTAGGGAGCTGTACTCCCTGGCAGGCAGCGATTGTGAGTATGCTCTCTGAAGGAAATAAACACTTGTCATCTGGCTGACTTTTGGCTAAATTGTAGTACAGATGAAGACAAACAGCCTTAAGGATTTCAAAAGCACAGCAGTTTTGAGTTTGGCTCAGGGCTCCAAATGACGGAGCCATCCGGCTGCTCCTGCTGAAACTGCTGGGCTCGTCCGGGATTTGAACCCGGGACCTCTCGCACCCAAAGCGAGAATCATACCCCTAGACCAACGAGCCTGATTAACAAAGGTTTGGGCTACTTGCGCACACTTGTACAGTCACTGAATGCTGGCCTTTAACAGAATGGGCAGGCACTAGTTTTAATACAAAACGTTTGTCGTTAGGGAGCTGTACTCCCTGGCAGGCAGCGATTGTGAGTATGCTCTGTGAAGGAAATAAACACTTGTCATCTGGCTGACTTTTGGCTAAATTGTAGTACAGATGAAGACAAACAGCCTTAAGGATTTCAAAAGCACAGCAGTTTTGAGTTTGGCTCAGCGCTCCAAATGACGGAGCCAACTGGCTGCTCATGCTGAAACTGCTGGGCTCGTCCGGGATTTGAACCCGGGACCTCTCGCACCCGAAGCGAGAATCATACCCCTAGACCAACGAGCCTGCCTGTTGAAGGACTGGGCTACTTGCGCACACTTGTACAGTCACCGAACGCTGGCCTCTAACAGAATGGGCGGGCGCTAGTTTTAATAGAAAGCGTTTGTCGTTAGGAAGCCGCACTCCCTGGCAGGCAGCGATTCAGAGTTCTGTGCAAGGAAATAACCGCTTGTCATCTGGCTGAATCTTGGCTCTGTTGTAGTACAGATTAACTCAAGCAGCAGTAAGGATTTCAAAACCACGACAGTTTTGAATTTGTCTCAGTGCTGCAAAAGGAAGGAGCCCACTGGCTGCTTGTTCCGAAGTTGCTGGGCTCGTCCGGGATCCATGTGCCCTATTAGGCTGAAATTACACAGAGTACCCTGCGCAAGAGGCCCAGTGGCTTAATGGGAAAAGGCCGCTTTTTGCTTATGCACCAGACCTACAACGAAGGCTTTGCGTACGAAAGCAGAGAGGCAGAATCTAGACATGCAAAAACAACATTGATACGTTTGTTTTGACCATATAACCAAAATGGCGGGCTCTAAATGTAAACAGCCTCACAGAGGCTATGTCTTAGGCTTAACTTTGAACCATAGGACATCAGCCCCCCACCTAGGGCGATGCTGCAAAAAGTCAATGATAATTTGTTCAAAGAATCTCCAGAGAGCAACAAGTATACCTGTGCTTAGCGTTTCCGCAAAATAGCCACGGTAATTCAATTAAGAGCGATATAAAATGGTTTTAATCCCACTACGGCATCTACAGGTCTGCAAAAACTTCAATTTGGCCGATGCATCAGCCTCTGATGCTGCAGAACGTGACGTCAAGTACTATGGGGGTTGGAGTAAAATGGCCAGATATGAAGTGGTTGATAGAGAAAAGCAGCAACAGCAAACAGAGTCAGAGAACCATTGACCTCAGAATAAAGGTGAGAGGGCTTGTCCAGGATTTGATCCCAGGACCTCTCGCACCCTAAGCGAGAATCATACCCCTAGACCCACAAACCTGGCGGGTGAAGTTTTGGACTACGTGCGTACACTTGTACAGTCACCGAACCCTGGCTTCTAACAGAATGAGCAGGCACTAGTTTTAATAGAAAGCGTTTGTCGTTAGGGAGCCGTACTCCCTGGCATGCAGCGATTCTGAGTACGTTCTGGCAAGGAAATAAACACTTGCCATTTGGCAGAATTATAGTTAGTAATTAGTAAATAGTACAGTAATATACATTTTAATTAGTATTATTTAACTCATAACAAAATCTTTTTTTGATTATTTTTTAATATATCTTTCTTTTTTTATTGTGTACATATATATCGTCTGTTTGTATATGTTTAATTGTATTTTACAGAGTTGTTTACAAGTTCTAGTTCTAGTGTTGTAATGTTTTACCCTTTTCTCTAGTTTTATACCTAATAACATCTGGCAAAGGCACTACCGATGAAAACTAACCTTGGGGCGAATTTGGGTACACCTACATTCGTGAATGTTGATTAATGTACACTGTCCCTTTTCTAAATAAATAAATAAAATCTGGGCCAAGTTATAGTACAGATGAACACAAGCAGCAGCAAGGATTTCAAGACCCAACAGTTTTGAGTTCGGCTCAGTCAGTGCTGCAAATGGATGAGCCATCCGGCTGCTCCTGCTGAAACTGCTGGGCTCGTCCGGGATTTGAACCCGGGACCCCTCACACCCAAAGCGAGAATCATACCCCTAGACCAACGAGCCTGCCTGTTGCTGCCTGCCAGGGAGTACAGCTCCCTAACGACAAACGTTTTGCATTAAAACTAGTGCCTGCCCATTCTGTTAAAGGCCAGCATTCAGTGACTGTACAAGTGTGCGCAAGTAACCCAAACCTTTGTTAATCAGGCTCGTTGGTCTAGGGGTATGATTCTCGCTTCGGGTGCGAGAGGTCCCGGGTTCAAATCCCGGACGAGCCCAGCCGGATGGCGCATCCATTTGCAGCACTGACTGAGCCGAACTCAAAACTGTTGGCTCTTGAAATCCTTGCTGCTGCTTGTGTTCATCTGTACTATAACTTGCTGTACAAGTGTACAAGAGGCAAGACCCAACAGTTTTGAGTTCGGCTCAGTCAGTGCTGCAAAGGGATGAGCCATCCGGCTGCTCCTGCTGAAACTGCTGGGCTCGTCCGGGATTTGAACCCAGGACCTCCCGCACCCGAAGCGAGAATCATACCCCTAGACCAACAAGCCTGATTAACAAAGGTTTGGGCTACTTGCATACACTTGTACAGTCACTGAATGCTGGCCTTTAACAGAATGGGCAGGCACTAGTTTTAATGCAAAACATTTGTCGTTAGGGAGCTGTACTCCCTGGCAGGCAGCGATTGTGAGTATGCTCTCTGAAGGAAATAAACACTTGTCATCTGGCTGACTTTTGGCTAAATTGTAGTACAGATGAAGACAAACAGCCTTAAGGATTTCAAAAGCACAGCAGTTTTGAGTTTGGCTCAGCGCTCCAAATGACAGAGCCATCCGGCTGCTCCTGCTGAAACTGCCGGGCTCGTCCGGGATTTGAACCCGGGACCTCTCGCACCCAAATCGAGAATCATACCCCTAGACCAACGAGCCTGGCTGTTGAAGGACTGGGCTACTTGCGCACACTTGTACAGTCACTGAACGCTGGCCTCTAACAGAATGGGCGGGCGCTAGTTTTAATAGAAAGCGTTTGTCGTTAGGAAGCCGCACTCCCTGGCAGGCAGCGATTCAGAGTTCTGTGCAAGGAAATAACCGCTTGTCATCTGGCTGAATCTTGGCTCTGTTGTAGTACAGATTAACTCAAGCAGCAGTAAGGATTTCAAAACCACGACAGTTTTGAGTTTGTCTCAGTGCTGCAAAAGGAAGGAGCCCACTGGCTGCTTGTTCCGAAGCTGCTGGGCTCGTCCGGGAGCTGCTGGACTGGCAGGACCAGCCTGACCGATACATCATGGTCTTGGAGCGTCCCGCACCCTGTAAAGATCTGTGGGAGTTCTGGAACAGTCACAAAGGAATCCTAAATGAGGACACAGCACGGTTTATTATGGCGCAGGCAACAGTGGCGGCTCAGATGTGCTGTCGCCGTGGAGTGTTTCACCGGGATATTAAGCTGGAGAACCTGCTGATCAACACACAAACTCTTGAGCTCAAACTGATCGACTTCGGGTGCGGGGATCTCCTGCAGGAATCTGGCTATGAAAGATTCTGTGGTATGAATTATGAATCAAACCTGTAGTTTGGGACTTCAGTTCTAGCGACTAGTTCAATCGGTGTCATATAAACCATATCTCACATTTGAGGCAGCATTTTTTAATGAAAAACACCAGATGTTTTTACCACATGCTCTGGTATTTCATGCTCTGGTACTTAGCCATCAGACAACTCTTCTTCCTGCAGGCACTCTAGACTACCGCCCGCCTGAGTCCTGCACAGAGGGCAAGTACCACGGCAAACCAGCGACTGTGTGGTCTCTGGGAGTGCTCTTATTCCTGCTGGTGTGTGGACACTTTCCAGAAGCACGAGACTGATGGATGAAGACGTCTGGTCTGAGCCGGGCTTGTCCAACGGTAAGATGGCGTTCATCACAACAAAGAACAACTGGAATTTAAATCATACAAAACAAAGACATAATGAAAAAGTAACACCAAAAGATAGATATTGGATAATACAAGCATTTTTTCAGATTTTCTGAGCGTGCTTTATAGCATAGAGTCAAATCTTACCGCACAAAGACAGCCGGTGTAAAGCTGAAGGTAATAATCTGACTCGCTTCTATCGCTCTGCACAGAATGCTGCCTCCTGATCCGATCCCTCCTGAAGTAAAGCCCAAGACAACGCATTTATTTGAGGAAAATCCTTCGGCATGAATGGTTTAAGGTAATGAGCCTAAGATCAGCTACAAATGATTTTGAAGATTATATTCACTTTTCATTTGAGAGATTTTAAAAATGTTTTCTTTTGATTGTAATCTATGCCTGTAACCTCTTTTGTTTGTTTGTTTCGGGTCCCAGAATAAGACATGAAGAGGCATGTGTGAGGATTGGTCTCTCAGTTCCTGTGAAAGCTGCTCTCCGCAGATCCTGCACTGGATCCAGAGCTTCAGTCTTCGGCTGCTCCTCCTCCTGCTGTGCATCTACAGCTGATGTGAGGCTCCCACATTGCTTTAGCTACTTTGTCTGGCTCCTGGTTTTGAGGAAGGAATATTTCCATCTAACAGTATTTGGTGACCACACATGAAAATGCAATGTAGATCGTGTAAATGATATTACAAATCTGTTATTTGTTCCGGATCAAACAGTTTTGACTGAGGGCAAAGTTAAGTTTTATAACTTTATATTTTTATTTAACCTTTGTACTTTGACTGAATTGTTGGTTTGTCTGTTTGCTTTTCTACATACTTTGTATTCTTGTGTAATGGCTGTTATTGTTCATTAACTATTATTGTTCAATAAGTAATATTTTATATAAACAATATTGGCATAACTGATTTTGCGAGATGGTGTGTGTGTTCGACACACACTTAACACTGTGATTGCTATCAGGATATAAGGAGACTTTCAACCAGCATAATATATATATATTTTTGTGTATAGACAATGCCCTATTGCACCTCAGCATTTTACAAACACTTTTATCTTTATATGGAAACAAATCTGTATTCTTCAGGAGGGGCATGTCCTCTATCCACCTTATTTTTATAAAAAAAAATAAAAAAAAACTTTTTAATGCCAAGGTATCAAAAATACAAGTACATAGCAAAAATGTAAAAGTTACATACAATTAAATGATACATGAACCTATACAGGTTTCATATAGCCTATAAAAACAGAAGAAAAACAGAACAGAAAACGTAAAAGTCGAAACAAGGTTATTGTCTTAAAGCTCCAGTAGGTAACTTTTGAAAACATGTATTTGCTAAAACTGTCATTATGTCCTGACAGTAGAATATGAGACAGATAATCGGTGTAAAAATCAAGCTTCTCTGGCTCCTCCCAGTGGTCCTATTGCCATTTGCAAGAAATACACGGTCCGGTTCAGAAACAACCAATGAGAGCCAGGAGGCATGTCTTAGCAGTGTCAATCACGCTCGTGTACGCGCTGATCACACCCCTCTCTTGCACAGCGCGAGCGCCGGAGCGCGAGCCGTCGTTCAAACTCAAGATTGCCGGCGTGCTGCAGCTGTGCTTATGACGGAGAAACAACCTAAACTGCCAATTCTCGAGTGACACCTGCTCATAAAACAAAGAGGTAAAAGGAAAAAGACTGATGACGATAAACAACCGAAAAAGAAAGAATTACACAGAGCCCATTGACTCGGTGTCAAAACTCTAGCCGCATAACATGTAGATAAAATGTCACGCACTCTGCTAAGCAACAATTGAAACCTGCTAATTCACTGGCTTGTCATGTTGCTGAAATAATGTACTAGCACACCTTATCTAGCATTATATATCGCTAGAATAATTACTTAAATGCTGTAACGTTAGTTACCGTTATATTAACGTTATCTTACTAGCTATTTATATCTTATAGAAAGAGTGCAACGTTATAAAGTTACATGTAGGCTATTGGAAAATACATAATGATTTGAGGACAAAGTTTGTAGTCAAAGTATGGGCAGGCCATAGGCCTAGTCAATGTAATGCATATTATTGACGTTTAGTCCCTATTAGTGAATGTGCCATATAACTTTTTATCCGCCGTCATCGGTGGCCCTGTTTACTAGCCTGCGCGTTCACGACAGGCTCCGCTGTGGAGGACGAGCTGTGGAGGGAGGGCTGTAGCGCAGCAGAGAGCAAGGGGGTGGGACCTGGAAGTTGTGCTTGTTCAAATTTTCAGGCTAAGTCAACGTTTTCTCAAGACTCCCTACTGCAGCTTTAAGAGCTTTAAGACTCTCAGATGATGAAATATTTTGAATGTACTGTTGGACCTCTCTCCTAAAAACAACGAATAAACGATATTGAAGAGAGAATTTACAGCGGTGAATGTGAAATTTTGCAAGGAGCAGTAATAGTTAATAATATATAATTAATAATAAAGTATTCACTCATTTTAGCTTTTTGTATAATAAAGAAGCAAAACATTACATCCTTAAAAAACAAAGAGAAACCCGGAAGCACATTGCAGTTAATCGAATTAAAAATGTGTCCCAAAATAGTTGTGTGTGAGGACAATCCCAGAAGAAATTAAGAATTTTAGACTTAAAAATATTAATTACATTTTAAAGCAGTGAAAGTGATTACATACCACTGTATGAACTGAGTAAATGTAGGCCTAAGTAAACAAATTAAGTAGATCTGAGTAACTGCATTTGGTACATTAACAAAATAAAATTGAGCAGAAATAATTGGGGGAAAAGATTTAAAAACCAATATTTATGAGTAACATTAACTGTTTTTATTTACGAGTAATATGAACTTTTTTATTTTCTCTAAACCTTTGTAAAATATTCCATACAACCACCGGCCATTGGCCTTTATTGTCGATGAGTGCAGCAATACAGCATATTTTAAACTGTTTTAACGTCATGTATACAATATTGCTGACATTTAAACTAATGTAACAAACATTTTAGAAGTAAAAAATTATACATTGAAACATTCACGTGTAATCAGCCGTAATACGTGTAATCAATCATCCCATGTCCACTTATCAGCGCAGGTTCTCGTGCCAGAGATGGACAAGTTAATTTTTTTATTAATGCCACTTTTAATACCATCTTTGCTACTGGGAAGAGTGGAACAGAAACCTACAATTGTGCTCTTCTCGTGGGCTTTCGCGTTCTCCCTGTGCTTCCCGCTCTGCGTGTGCGATTCCACCGCCTTAATTGATTCCCATTCTACCCAGTTTAAAACGTCTTCGACAAACGGCGCAGTTTGCCTCGTATCAGTGGCGTCCCTTTGCTTTGAAAAGTGGTGGGGACACCGCACAACTCGTTTTGCTATTTTTTTATTTAATAACCGAATTTACTTGGGGACTGAGTTCAGAGTCGGAAATACACTTAATTTTCACTTTGATGTATCACATTTACAAATATGTCTATAAGCATCAGAATAAGCAAAACGTTAAAAAAATTCAACACATCTAGGGTAACATTAGCCTAATAAATATATCATAATACGCAAGATCAATATGGTGAACTTACCATTTCAGTCAGCTCAGCTACAGCGTATTCATTAATTGCACAATTCTTGTGTGTGAGTGTATTACGATTCATTCTACTTCGAATTACTTGCATAGTTTCTCTTAGTACCAGCAGGACAACTTGCTAAAAGCAGGTGTGATGCAGAACGCGCTGAACATGGAGGAATCAACATTACGTCAAGAGTCAAGACAAGCCCACAAAATGTTTCCTCATCCAATCAAATAATTTAACCAATCCTGAACTACGCAAAACCATGTGTAAAACATGAATGAAAGTTAACTTGTGTTTAAAATGGTTAAAGGGTTAGTTCACCCAAAAATGAAAATTAAGTCATTAATTACTCACCCCCATGCTGTACCAACCCCGTAAGACCTTCGTTCGTCTTTGGAACACAAATGAAGATATTTATGATTAAATCTGAGAGGTTTATGACTGCTACATAGGCTGCCTAAGGGAATGACACCGGACGGCCCAGAAAGTCATTAAAGAAAATGTTTAAATATTCCAGGTCGCAACAGTGGCTCAACTATAAGTTTATCAAGCGACGAGAATACTTTTTGTGCGAAAAAAACAAACAAAAATAACGACTTTATTCGACTATTCCTTTTCTTCCTTGTAGGCCTGAAACGAGACTTCAAGAGATTTCCACGACGCGCACGCGCGAGAACTGAACTGAAGTAGTTGAAGGAGATCGCAATTCTCGCGCATGCGTCGTGGAAATCTCTTGAAGTCTCGTTTCAGGCCTACAAGGAAGAAAAGGAATAGTTGAATAAAGTCGTTATTTTGTTTGTTTTTTCGCAGAAAAAGTATTCTCGTCGCTTGATAAACTTATAGTTGACCCACTGTTGTGACATGGAATATTTAAACATTTTCTTTAATGACTTTCTGGGCCGTCCGGTGTCATTCCCTTAGGGAGCCTATGGAGGAGTGATCAACCTCTCAGATTTAATCATAAATATCTTCATTTGTGTTCCGAAGACGAACGAAGGCCTTATGGGGTTGGTACAGCATGGGGGTGAGTAATTAATGACTTAATTTTCATTTTTGGGTGAACTAACCCTTTAACCCTGGTCTTGTACTTGTCCTTTGGATAAATAAATCGTTCATTCACTTGTAATAAAAAATAAAGCATTTTGTCAAGGAATATATACATTTTTTGAAGTAAGGTTATTCATCTGTGTGTAACGTATGTGTGTTTGTGTGCGGCTGTTTAACGTCAAATTAAAAGAGCACATTCATATAAAACGTTGATTCAACTGACTTTAAACTAACGTTAACGTTACCTGGCTGTGAATTAAGCAGTTTCGTGACATTCCTGTTAATACTAGGCATAAATGGCATTATAAAACCTAACGTTACTTTCAAGTTAGTTAACTTTGCCTAACAGTTGAGATGCTAACGGACTTTTCCCGAAAACACTAAACCATTTCAATAAAGTAAAAATTCAACAGAACCGTGTTATTTACATGAAAGAATGTGTCTGAAACATTTTTATGTACTATTTGTGTAATTTTGAGGACTAAACTTACCTGAAATTAGCGAAAACAACAGTGAGAGACGGAGTTGCTGCTTGTCGTCAGTTGAGCTCCCCCGCCCGTTTCCATGGTAACTCCAGTTCAAATCTGGTTCAAATGCAACTCGAATGTTCAGTGCGCGCGCCAATTAAAATACGTAGAAGTCACGCAGCATAAAAAAGAAGATTTGATCGAGGGAATTATTTGATAATCAGATAAAATATTCTGAAATGTGAGGTTAACATTATTAAATGTATAGGCTCATGGCCATCACCAAACAGTAAACGGAATGAGAATATGAAACATTGAGTGTAAAACAATGTTTACAAAGTCATTTATATAATAGGTTATAGGCTATAATATAATGTAATATGTAATAGCCTATAATATTATATAGCTTTATATAAATGGTTACCGTGGTGTTGAAATAAAATTGCAAAAAAACATTTATTAAAAATTAAACATGATAAGGCATGGATATATTTGATGAAATATAGGCCTACACAATATGTACACACATTTACAGATGTAACATGAGGAACAATTTAAAAGATTTATGTTCAATGTATTTTTGAAATAATATATTTTCAAAATGTATTTCAATATAGGCTACTGTATGTAACAGTGCTTCACATAATGTGAATAGCATGATCTATCTATAAATTACAGAAAGGTCTGTCTGTTAACTACATATCTCTCGAAACGTTAGTCCAATGGATTTCAAACTTGACAAGTTTCTTGCTACGGGCACGAGTAAGTGCAGTGTCAAGTTTGACGTTGTTTGGATTGTTTGGATAACATTTTGACATAAACACTCTGTGTAGGCATATGTCATTATGTCAGTATCTGTATTTGCTTTCTACCATGCACAAATAAAAATGTCACTGCTCATTGTTACAATTACACAGCAAAAGTTCACTCAAACACACCGAACCAACAATTACTAAAAACACACACAACTGATTTTGCACGGGCACTTTGCCATCATTTGTAGTAACCTATTCACACACTGTTTGCTCAAGCGTAGCGTTTTCTCAGTGTTCACTGTGTAGCTGCTCACTGAATCGTCACGCTTATTCATTTGTGGATGTTAACTGAATCTGTAAGTCAGCTATGCTGTTTACTTCTGAATATTATATTTCATTCTGGTGCGCTTAATGTTATCGCTACTGTGTAATTGTAGCTTTTAATTGTTAATGCTATTAACCAACAAAACATATCATGCATTCACAATCTCTTTCACAGGCATCATTTTTAGTAGCCTATTCACTAACAGTTTGTGCTCAAGCGTAGCGTTTTCTCGGAGTTCACTGTGTAGCTGCTCCCTGCATCGTGTATTTCAATTTTCCACATTTATTTTATGTCATTATTTCAGGATCAGTATTTGCTTTCTACACAATTAAAAATCTCACTGAACTTCTGCTGTGTAATTGTAACAATGAGCACTCAAACACACCAAAACAACAATTACTAAAAACACACTGATTTTGCACCAGCATTTGCACTAGTTAATATTCATTTATCAATAGGCTATATAAGTGCTGGTTTATTGGGGTGGTGTTATAAACTAATGTGATGTTTAAAATGTTTATATGAATATAGGCCTAGTCATATTATACAAATCTAGTGATTGTAAACTAATGTTAAGAAGCGCACATTTGTTAACAAGTGTAGGCTACTTAACATTATGAGAATGTTCAGCAAATAACATGTTCCCAATATGTTTTATGATAGCCTAAATATAACATTCATAACATACTAATAACATTATAAGGATGTTCTGAGAATGTTGTTCTAAGAACGTTTTCTATCAATGTTATGAGAACATTCATCAATCACAAATAACGTCATAAAGACGTTCCAAGAACCTTGTTCTAAGAACGTTTTCTATCAACGCTATGAGAACTTTCATCAATTACAAATAACGTCATGAAGCAACCCAGTCTCTTCCTACTGCGTATATATACCGTACCACGAGTTTTCATTTTCATTTGGCGTAGTATTTACACGCCAAAGTCACATTTTGCGTTCATATGGTACGCAAAACCCTCCCGTTAAACTTCTATTGATGGAAAATGCGTGTGCATTGCACGCAGAAATGTATTATAGTCAACGTCATCGTCCCGCCCCTTAAATCGTACGAAGATTCACGATTTCTACTCATGCAGGAGCCGAAGTCGCATGCAGAAATAGTTTTTATTTATGTACTTTTTTACAGAAACTTTACTGATTATCTCTAATGGGGGCGAATATTGATACATATAATATTACACGCTTGCTCATTAGCTAATAGTCAGGGGATTGTTTTTATAGTTTAATTCTAAACAATCAATTTCCGGGAAACAAAATGTTTGCAGAATATTCAATAATTAAAATTGAATCATTTATGCAAGTTAGTAGTTAAATATCTGTCTGCTTTATTTATTGTGCTCTCTGCTTTTGTCGTTTTGGCGCATATATACACGTATTTTTGTTTCTTTGTTTGTGATTGTATTTGTAATAGTAAAGGTATTAACTACTACTACTAATAATAATAATAAATGAATAAATTAAAAGTGGTACATAATTGGAATTTTAGTCCTTCCCTGCTCCAGGAAACACCCACTACCGCTTGGAAACCAATCAAATGTTTAAACCGTTTCAGCACCCTCATCACTTTCACGCCCCCTCAATACAGTGCTCAAGTTCGCCTCGTCCATCTAATCATCAGAATACACAAGTATTTTGCAAAAGAATAAAACATTTTAGTTATTGTTAACCCAAATTGTTGTAAATGCAAGTGCTAATATATAGCTTCCGATATCTAATGCGTGTCAATGCTGTCAGTTATTCTTTTAAGTGAGCATGCACATGTCGCCCTACAGTTGTCAGGTGATTAATGTCTGTTTAAAATAATGTATTAAATATTTTAGGATAAAATGTAGTGTAAGAGTTTGCTGTGCGCAACGATTACTTTTTATTGATGAATCATGTTTTTTGGTTAAGTTATGATGAGATCACACTACTTTGTCTTTACCAGGCATTATGTGTAGATCACAGATATGTGGATTAATCAACCCCCACCCCCCCATTGTTACGGGTGTGGTGCAGGCAGATGAAGAGGCAGCAGTCAAAAGATCAAATTCAATAATTTTTACTAAATAACTCAGACCAGGAATCCAGAAAACACTAACACACCATATACAAACGTACATACGAATGAGAACCGACCAGGAGTGAGGGAGAACACAGGGTTTACATACACAGAGAACAGATAGGGGAAACAAGGCACAGCTGGGGCAAATTAACTAGAAACAGGTGAAGGAACTGAACACAAACCAGGAGCGGGAAAACTGAGATACAGGACTGAACCAAAACACAATGCAGGGGGAAACACAGGACACACATGTAACATAACGCCCGCTCCAAAAAGGCGAGTCCTCGCGCCGTATAACTTCAATAGGGGTGGGGGTGCGGGCGCCCTGGAGGCTGACGAGGGCGTGGCCTACCCTGAGCAGGAGGCCTCCAGGGCGGAGCAGGCTGGTCAGGGGGCCATGGCGGAGTAGGTGACCACCCCTCGGGCGGTCCTGGCGGAGAATCCCCTTCGGGCGGCCATGGCGGAGAATCACCTTCGGGCGGCCATGGCGGAGACGCACCTTCGGGCGGCCTATATCCCCCCCCCAAAACTTTCTTGGGGGGAATCACCGGCTCTGGGACAGTCTCTGGGTGGGCAGAAGGGACATGGAAACTCTCTGGCTGGGCTAGCGGTGAAGGCCCGGCTATGCTGGATGGAACCAGCGGTGAAGGCTTAGAAGGGCTGGACGGGACCAGCGGAGAGGGCTCTGAAGGGCTGGACGGGACCAGCGGAGAGGGCTCTGAAGGGCTGGACGGGACCAGCGGAGAGGGCTCTGAAGGGCTGGACGGGACCAGCGGAGAGGGCTCTGAAGGGCTGGACGGGACCAGCGGAGAGGGCTCTGAAGGGCTGGACGGGACCAGCGGAGAGGGCTCTGAAGGGCTGGACGGGACCAGCGGAGAGGGCTCTGAAGGGCTGGACGGGACCAGCGGAGAGGGCTCTGAAGGGCTGGACGGGACCAGCGGAGAGGGCTCTGAAGGGCTGGACGGGACCAGCGGAGAGGGCTCTGAAGGGCTGGACGGGACCAGCGGAGAGGGCTCTGAAGGGCTGGACGGGACCAGCGGAGAGGGCTCTGAAGGGCTGGACGGGACCAGCGGAGAGGGCTCTGAAGGGCTGGACGGGACCAGCGGAGAGGGCTCTGAAGGGCTGGACGGGACCAGCGGAGAAGGCTCTGAAGGGCTGGACGGGACCAGCGGAGAGGGCTCTGAAGGGCTGGACGGGACCAGCGGAGAGGGCTCTGAAGGGCTGGACGGGACCAGCGGAGAGGGCTCTGAAGGGCTGGACGGGACCAGCGGAGAGGGCTCTGAAGGGCTGGACGGGACCAGCGGAGAGGGCTCTGAAGGGCTGGACGGGACCAGCGGAGAGGGCTCTGGCTCGGCCGGCGTGGCAGGGAAGCTCAGGCTCGGCAGGCGTGCAGGGAAGCTCAGGCTCGGCAGGCGTGCAGGGAAGCTCAGGCTCGGCAGGCGTGCAGGGAAGCTCAGGCTCGGCAGGCGTGTAGGGAAGCTCAGGCTCGGCAGGCGTGCAGGGAACCAGCGGTGCGGGCTTGGCTGGAAGGAACCAGCGGTGCGGGCTTGGCTGGACAGAACCAGCGGTGCGGGCTTGGCTGGGCTCAGTGGCGGTAGCTCTGTGTCCCAGTCAATAAGCCAGTCTTCCTCTTTTAGCTCCACCAAAATTCCAACTGGCACGGTGGGCATGACGTGATGCATCGGCATGACGGTCTCGGCAGAACGAGACACTGGACACAGTGGAGAGACAGGAACAGAAGGGAGATCTGGGGTTACATCAACGGTGTAGGACGATCCACTCACCCACAGGATGTTGTCGATATATTCCCTAAGGGAACATCTGGTGGCAGTAGCTGGAAATTGCCCAAAGAGTGGATCGTCCAGACCCATCCAGAAGGAGTGCTTGAGGGCTGCCTCTTTCCAGGACACCTGATGGGCGAGGTGGAGGAATTCCTCGACGTAGGTCTCGATCGGATGGTGATTCTGGGAGAGGTTGAGGAGAAGGTCGGTGGAATCTTGAGGGTAGAGGAAGATGCCCATAATGCTGCTGTAACGGTCGGTTCTTCTGTTACGGGTGTGGTGCAGGCAGATGAAGAGGCAGCAGTCAAAAGATCAAATTCAATAATTTTTACTAAATAACTCAGACCAGGAATCCAGAAAACACTAACACACCACATACAAATGTACATACGAACGAGAACCGACCAGGAGTGAGGGAGAACACAGGGTTTACATACACAGAGAACAGATAGGGGAAACAAGGCACAGCTGGGGCAAATTAACTAGAAACAGGTGAAGGAACTGAACACAAACGAGGAGCGGGAAAACTGAGATACAGGACTGAACCAAAACACAATGCAGGGGGAAACACAGGACACACATGTAACACCCATCTTACATTTTTTCAAGCAGAATGTCCAGAGGCTCTTTAGAAGCATCACTTTTTCTTGGAGATGTGTTTCTTAATCAGATACAGATAACTTTAGAAATTGTATCTTGAATAATTATTTATTTTACTTATTTTGTTCTGTCAAATAATTTAAAGAAAATTTCAGATGAATAGTTATATAGGCTAATATATTATTCGTGACAGGCAAGTATAAATTACTTTACAAATCTGTTAAATATACAATTTGCATTTTAGAAAGTGGAAAAAAATAAAGTCAAGAGGTCTAAGCCACATCCCACGACTGTAAAGTGGAGGCAAAGGGACAGAAATGGGAATGTTGTAAGGCCGCTTCGAGGAAAAACTGCAATAAAATCAAAACTTAAAGGAAGGCCTCCTAAACACGGTGAGACAGTTAATTTACAGTTATCGTTAAAATGTACTGTTATTTTCACTTGTGATTTATATTTTCTCTTTATTTGATAAATGTGTAGATGTATGCAGTCTGTTTTAATCTTTAAGTGCACTCATTTACATACAGAACCTGATATAAAGAAGCATTATGTATTCACAAATTTTTTTTTTTAAAGCTCCCACCAGTTTGCCCATCCAAGAGGAATTTGTTTATCGAGCAGAAACTGGTAACTGTTTACTGTAGTTATATAGAATGGCAGCTGGTTTATAGAGTTTAGTATTCTGCCAGCTGCAACATACTCGACATAATTGCACTTTTTTTAAAATAAATGGGAACCTTGTACAATATCTCCATAAAAAAATGATTTTATATTCACTGTTTCTTGTTTCTCCTTCAATCAAGTCTCACTCATTGAAGAATTGGGGCACATCCTTAATGACGAATGTGTTCAGCCTGAAGAGGTGTCTTCAGCCACAACCTGGCAAAAGCGACAATCCCTAAGCCATGAAAGATGGCACATTGCAAGGGAGGCCATGGTTAAAAATCTTTTGGCAGCTGAACATGTTCAGGAATGCATCTGCCAACACTGTTTTACTACTGAGGCCATTGTACGGTGCAGGGACTGTCTACCTAGGCAGTATCTATGCACCATGTGTGATGAAGATGTCCATCAGCACCTACCTCTCCATAACAGGGACTCTATGGCCCATGGGTTCTTCAAGCCATTGTGTCCAACCACTGCAGTGAAGAGACATTCTGAGACATTTGAGTTCTCTGAACAGGGTATGCTTTTCATGTGTCTCATCATTCTTTTCAGTCTGTACATTTTAAATGGCTGTACATTAGTGTAAAATTACAATTAACTATATTTAATTAAGATATTAAATTATATATTAATATTTTTTGTTTATGACTCCTGCACTAAGGAGTTTATTATAATTTTTTTGCTTTTGCTTTTGCTTTTTTAGTCCGATATCTTCCGCTACTTTTGCCAGACAAAATCTGTGCCTGTTCAGACAGTTCATGCAGAGTGATCAGTGGCAAGCCCATTATTGTAATTCATTTTAATGGTAAGATTTAATGGTAGTTTTTCCTTTTATGAAAACAACACATAAAGGTTAATGTAAGAACTAAATGCTTGCATGTAATAGGCTATCTGTGATATATGGAATATTAAAGCTGTTGTGATACATCACTTTTTATTCTAGGACGGTACAATCTCACCCTTCCATCACTGGAGTGCTCATGCTGCAGGACAAAATGGGCAATGGGGCTCAGTTTTCTCCTTAATAAGTCTGGCTACTGGCCAGCCTCTATAAATTTTGAGACCGTGTATGAGGTTGGCCTTTTTAGGTCTTTTTTGGACTTAAAACTTTTTGCTCCAGGTCTTTCACGTCAAGCATTCCTTGGAATGCTTGACCGAAGAACAGAGTACAATGGCAGGGTAAATATTGTTATTCAGTGTATACTGTTAACATGCTTTTTGTTCCTTAAAGTGATTGGTTTGGTTATTTCAACAGAGTGGTAAAATATGTGGAGACACATTCCAGAAAGCCTTTCTGGAGTGGACCTTTGCCTTGAATGAGGTTGAGAGGCTTTGTGGTGTCCAGCCATTTAAATGTCCCGCTTGCAGTCCGTCCATGCATGCCATCTCAGTGGATGGTAACAGGAAGCTGTACAGGTTCCATAATGCACATGGGTATGTATTTTCTTTTATTTTTTGTACATTTTATTGTACTTCTTAACTGTCTACATCATGTTGCTCTTTTTCAATAAAATTAAGGACAGAGAAGGGCTACTTCGATGGCACATTCATAATGAAAGATGACGATGTTTCCTCCTTTGTGGGATATGTTCATGAAAAGACCAAGCATGTAATAACCCTTAACTTATTTTCATATTGTATATTCCAGTCCAGCTACCATTATTGAAATATTAATAATAATTTTAATCATATGTCTTGTAGGCCACAGGTAAAGGGGTGTGTGGCTCCTCTCAATGGAAGGCAGCCAAGGAGTCTGCTAAAAAGTCGACATCAAAGATTGATGAGGAAGGCCTTGAGATTTCTGTGTGCCGACATGGAGGACTTTAAAAAGGCCTAAATATGTTCAGAGGCGAAATATTTGCTTATCCCCTGTTGCTTCAAAACACCCTCTCAAAAGAAAATGTGTCATTCTTCTGCTCAGATGTCGCCTGCAAGTACTGGCCATACTTAAAGAGAGTGGTGGGACACTGTCTAGAGCTAAGGCCTTTATTAAATATGCACCCACTATTATCAGTTATGCATGCCAAAGCACATGAGTGGAATTGTGAGGTAATATTATTTCATTACAATAACTTATATTATTGATATTTTTGTGGTATGGACATGCACTTTTATTTCAACAGCCATTGTTGTTGTTTTTTTTGTTTTTTTGTTTTTTGTAGATAAAATGGTAGAAGAAACCAAGAGGGAGCTGGTCTCACAATTGGAGAAGAGGTGGAGCAAGTCAACTCCTTCTTGTCAAGAGCTGCAATCTGCACTAAATATATGTCCAAAGCTGGTAAAAAATATTAGATAAACACTACTTTTAACATATAGTTATTTCTAAGTATAAATGAATCATGACTAACCATTTTTTTATATATTTATTTTGACCAACTATCCAATAATAGCACGTTCAGACATGCTCACTGTTCTTGCTTCTGCATGGAACAAACGGAAGTCTGAAAATCTGGCTAAATGTTTGTCTCAAAGATACATTAAGGTATTTTACGGCTGCAAAAGTCAACCTTGTTTAGCATAATTTGAGCAATTATGTCTATTGCATACATTGTTAAACCTTTATAAACCTTTATTATTAAATTAATATATAGTGTTTTGATCTGTGTTTAGACAACCGAGAGAATGAAAGTGGAAAGTGAGAGCTTTGCAAGTCTGCAGGCTGAGCTTAATGTCAGTGATGAGGACATTCAGCAGTGGGTCAGTGATGTCCAGCAGTGGGTCACAGGTAATACATTTTGAATGGCCTGTTTTATTTTTTTATGTAATAAAATGTTTGCACATAAGGCAGAATATATCAAATTTGTAATGCTAATTTATTTGTTTGAGATGTAGTATCAGGTGCAAAGGATGACTCTGGACTTGAGGGCAGAATTCGAGGCCTTTATATCAGCATAAAGCTGAGAAAACATTATCTGTACCATCAGACAGGTCAGATTAGATGATGATAAAAAAAAAACGAATTCACATAAGCTAAGGAATGAACTTGAGTGCTTTATACTAATGTTGTTGATTTATTAGATAGCAACAAGAGAAGGCACTAAATAAGGAGGAGAATTCATGAAGACAAGTCAACCTTGGCTGCTGCCATTAAGGACTTCAATGAACAGTCAGTCCACCAACTTCCTTCTGTGGATGAGCTGCTCTCTACTGATCATTTCCAATGGCCATGGGAATGCCCTGACACTAGTAATGAACTATTCAGTATAATATTAAATGTTACTGAATATAATATTCAGTAAAATATTCAGTATAAACATTATTTGATGTTAATACAGTCCTCAGTTTTTAAAATATGGTAATTTAATACCTTCATTAATTGCAGGTAACGGCAACCTCTCAACCAAGAAGATAGTCTTTGACCGGTTCATGTTGCTTTCCCGACTGAAGGAGGAGGAGCAGATCCTAGTGATGGAGGTCAAGCAACACTGGCAATCATTGAAGGAAGCTGAATGTTCCCTGAGGGATCTCTCAATTCAAATTCAAAATGACAGTGAGTAGCCATAATAAAATTCAATAACCAATGAATTGCTGGAATTAAAACATTTAGGATTGATTTTATTTATCCTCAACGTTTTCATTCCTTTTGTGTGTAGACAGTGACTTTGAGCTATCAGAGGAGAGCTCCAATGGACTACTGTGCCTTCTAAAGAGAAAACTGGAAGACCTTCAGTTTCTGCAAAATAATGCTAGGATGTTATACCGACAATGTGTTCTGGGACAGGCATCAGACAACATTCTGTTGGATAGCATTTCCGATGAAGAAACTGAGGCAGTAAACTACAGCTCTGATGAAACAAACAGTGATGAGGACTAAACCTGAGCATGTAGAGTAGAGTAAACAGATCCTGAAGAACTATTTTTATAAGCAGTATTTTTTAAGCTGTTTATTATTCGAAACATTTATCATATTAACATACAATCTACTTGATATTTTCCCAGCCTAATGGAATTAAAATTAAGGTTCAGCAGTACAGGTTTGACTATTATTTTTGGATCTTTGAGCGTGTTTGTGTAATTAAGACAAGCCAAGCATTTTTATAGTGTAATTATTATAAACAGCCATACAACTTCCATCTTTATTGATTATTTTCTATTATTTCTTTTTTCCTTCACTCTCATGGTACCATGCAGTGTAAATCTGTGGGGGTGGGACGGGGGATTTGCAGTGTATATACACACTTTCTATCAATGTAAGATAAGATACAACGGTACACACTGCTAAACACACCCCTATACAGTATACAAAGTTTTCACCAAACAAATGTTCTTTCCCTACTGTAAGCCAAATAAAACACTTGTACAATGATCAACAAAAACAGTCTTGTCTTTTTATCTCCTTTATTTTATCTCTGTTCAGGCAGGTCTTGCATGTGGTGTGCAGATAATTCTGCAGTATTTTCTCCTTTGACTAATATGTTCTGATAAATACTATAACATCTTCTAATAACAAATTGGTTACTGATTCCAGATAACATGACAAATTGTAATGTATTAACATAATCCATTACATTACACATTTAAGGTTGTTACGAATTAAATAATAACTCTACTCAAAGAGAACAAAATCATCCGTAACAATTAACAGGGATCTGATCAACAAGATCCCTGGAGTCCCCGCTCTCACTCCCAAGGCTTCAAAAAACACCGGAACACTCTTAAAGTGCAAAAAAAGTATATTTATATTTAATCAGTGCATCCTGGCTTAATCCGTTGCACGTTTGCTGAGCCAGGATGAGAACGCGCGGATATGTCAAGCCAGGTGTACATAGTTTGGATAAATGCACGTTCACGGCATTCTTTAAAAGATCACGAAATCGATCACAGAATCACCGATCCGAAAATGGACAAAACGCGTGCGGCATACTTTTCGCCTAATGAGCAACAGCTTCTTATGGAAACGTATGAAGAAGTGAAACATATAATATGTAAAAAAGGCAATACAGCTGCTGTAATAAAACAAAGAGAGAATGCATGGCAAACAATAGCGGACCGATTGAATGCGTAAGTAGTCCAAATAACCAGTGCTCCATTGAAACCCTCATAATTACAATTCAAGGAGTTACTTGTCATTTTCAAAAATAATTGTATACTTTGCCTTAAATGTGACCAGTGAACATGCATTTAACATGAAGAATAATTGCAAACACTTACCCACTATGTGTATCTATTTAGTTTATTTTATGTCTATTATCTCTTTAATCTTTTTACTCTTATCTATTTGTATGTAGGTTTTGATTTTAATTGATTTGATGTAATCTATAATCAGATATTTTGCTCTATTTTTATCCATCTAATCTATTTTATCATTTGTATATATTCCTCTTAAAGAACAAACATGTCTGGCCAAAAAAGGACTTGGCAGCAAGTCAAGATTAAATACAAGAATATTTTGCAGGCTGGTAAGTGACTTGTTTGCGGAGAACATAGGTGACATGTTTGCTGACATTTTATTGTCTGTGCTGATTTTAGCAATAAAAAAAAAAAAGTAATATATCTGGTACGGGGGGTGGCCCTCCAACCCAAGACTTCACCCCAGCAGAGGAGCTGGCCCTGGACCTAAATAAAGGGAAGCCAGTGATTGAAGGGATCCAGGGAGGGACATCCACTGACTCTGGCCCAGCAAGGGATACTGGCCTCTTCATACAAAGTACATTATTGCCATACAAATGCACATGGAAAATATTGAAATCCATATATATTTTGTTTTGTAAACTGTGTGACTTTGCCTTATAGTGGCTGGTAGCACCCTTACACTTTTGGAGCCAACAGACTATGATTTGCCGGTGAGTACTCTTTATTAAATCATAGGCTTTGCATGTCCTGTCAAAAAATATAAATACAAGTATTGAAATGGCAGAGGGAAGCCACATCTACAGCAGTGGAGTGCACTTCTGCCGATGATGAGACCGTGTCGCTGAACTCCAGAAGGCTCGAGGTATTTTGTGAAAATAGACACATTTTTTTATAAGTTCATAATAGATAAGTCAGGGAAGTGGTACTAATAGAAAATATTATTTGTTACAGGATCCTGACATTGGGCAACCTGATAAGCAGCCTGGTAACATAGTGCGTATTGCCTAAAGTAAATTTACATTATGCCAAAATTCTGCTATGCTAACTAAAAGGTCTTCACAGAATTCACAAACTGTCAGATATCTCTACACAACCCATCTAAAGAGACAGATCGAGCTGACAGAAGTCAAGATTGATGTGAACAAAAGAAAGCTGCAGGACATGGACCTTGAGATGCAAATTAAACACAAGACACTGAGGAAACTAGAACTGGAAATCCAGAAACTAGAAAGAGAAGTAAGTGACTTCAGTTCATACTGTAACCATGACTGTAACACAATGTATTAATCATTATATTTTTTTCTCTCCAAAGCTCCAAGCTGACAAGTGATAACAGCAAAATAATAAAAGAAAAATATTCCAAAACCATTGTGGTCTTGTAACTTTTTTTTATGAATGTCAAGTATACACTTTATATTTATTGATCCAGTGAAGTGGAACTAGAATTTGGGAAGATAACCACAGTGTGTGCTGCTGATTCCAAATAAAATGCATGTACACATGAAAAAGTTATATAGCCTGCATTATCCTTTATTAAGGGATGGGCTAAATCAAAACTAAATTAACTGAAATAATTTGCAATGTATTGTTCTCTAACAAGTCTTCCATTTCTGTTATCTGGGAATATGGCAGCATTGTCCCAATTAACATCCAAAGCAACTCTGGTACCCCTTTTCCACCAAGGCAGAGCTGGTGCTGGTTTGGAGCCAGAGCCTAGTTTCAAATCGGTTCTTTGGTTTTCGACCACCAAAGCACCAGCTCCGAACCAGTAAAAGTGGTTCTTAAGTAGCACCAAATCATTGCTGGTCTAGAAGTAAGAACCGCTTACGTCAGCGGCTGGGGGGCGGGGTTACCGTGGCCAACAAGACGAACAGAAACTTGTGACCGCCATTTTTGAATTAGCAGCTAATCGAGCTAATAGCAGCTCGATTGTAATCTCCGTTTATGCAAGTTACGGCGAGCTGCACGAACACGTTGTATTCGCCGTGTTTGGATGCCGATGTACGTTAGGTTCGCAAAGCCATGAGCATCAATAGTAATGCAACGGCCGCCATTGTTGATAGAAGGCTTGTTCGAGATGCTTCGGAGCGGCGCGGACCGATCGGAGCTGCGGGAGTGTTTGGAGATCATGGAGATCTCCTTGTGCTTTTGGATCGCTTTCGCAGTGCTTTGATGTCATGCGGCGATCGATCTGCGAGAAGCCGATGCATCTCGAACAAGCCTGGCGTGTTTGTGTTTGGCGCTACCGCACTAGCGTTGCTGGGCAACATGAGACGTATGCCGTGACGTAAGATCTGGCTCTGTTGTGGCTCTCAAGCCGGTGGAAAGGCAAACCGGTTCTTAGTAAGCTTGTCAGTCGAACCAACTCCGAACCAGCTCTGGCTCTGGCTCTGAACCAGCACCCGGTTCTTGTTGGTGGAAAAGGGGTATGGGAGCCCTTTCTTTTCTTAGGCTGGCAATATTGTGCAGCACTGTGCAGGCAACAGTCACATCACATGCTCTGTCTGGGGAGACCCTCAGGTGGTGCAGGCACTGAAATCGTGATTTCAGGAGGCCGAAGGTCATTTCAATTCGAGCCCTGGTTTTGGCATGGGCATGGTTGTAAGCTTGCTGTGCTGGGGTTTGGGGGTCTGTAAGGGGAGTCATCAGAAATGTCTCACAGGCATAGCCTTTGTCCCCCAGCAGCACACCAGAGAACTCACCTGCGAATACAAAACATAATTCTTACAAGTACTGTACCCTTGATGTTCAAGGTGCTTAAAAAAAAAAATGGGGTGGCTTACCTAGAGAGAGTCTCTGGTAAATTCTACTTGCCCGAAAGATTCTGGAGTCATGGACTGAGCCAGGCCACTTTGCCTCTAAATTTGTGATAAGGCAGTCAGCATCACAGATCATCTGTAAAAATATATAGCCTATTAAGGTCATTTAATGCACAGAATAATTATGTAGCTGACAGTAACCATAACTCATTCTTACCTGAACATTGACACTGTGGAAGGATTTCCTGTTAACATAATCTCCCTCATGTGCCCCTGAGGGGCGTTGGATACGAATATGGGTGCAATCCACTGTACCAATTACATTAGGAAAAGCTGTAACACAAAATAATGAGTGTCATACTGTGACTATGCTAATGTAACATTTTGTAGTAATCTGTTATTGTTCGCGTAACCTGCAATCTTGTAGAACTCCTCCTTGATGTGGATGAATCTTCTGTGACCAGGGAAGGTGATAAATATGTGCACAAGAGATTTCAATGCCAGACTTACATTTCTTATTGTGCGGCAAATAGTGGCTTTATTGAGGTTTTCTGCATCACCGACAGAATACAGAAACATGCCACTTGCAAAGAATCGCAGTGCTACGCAGACCATCATTGGGACAATGAGAGCATGGCTCCGTGCTGTCTTGTGCTGTATGTTTGGACCCAGCAGCCTACACAAATATCTGATGCCATCACCTGAGAACCTGTACCTCTCAATCAGATATTCGTCTGAAAAGGCCAATGGGTCTGCCCTATCTCGGAAGACTCTTTCATGCCTGAATGCTCGTCTGAGTATTAAAACTTCCTCATCAACTACATCATCCAACAAAGGACAAGCCATTGTGAATAGGAAACACACAAATCTTTAGTCTATATATACTACATATTGACCTCGTTACGGACTTAATTGAAACCACATTTGCAACTTCATGAGCCATTTCTTATTATCTCATCAACTGCAAAAAAATTCTCATTCAACAGTACATTTCTACTCTATACTTGCATATATAGATATACATAGTCTATATTCTATTTCTCATATTGTATAGTATAGTTATTTTGCACTGTGTTGGCATTCATTGTGGACAGCAAAGTAATAATTGCTCAGGAAAATCTGCTTTCCTCACTGGGTGTATGACAATAAACGCTTTAAATCTCGAATAATATATATATATATTCATCAAACCTCTGACAGTGAAATGAACAGCAGTTTTCAATAATAACTAAAATAACAGTACGCATACTTAGATGAATGACAGTATATCTAGTATTTTAATGCAGGACCATGAAGTGACTAAAACACATTAATATCTAGTAGGATTTAGGGAGGAACTAGCCGATAAATCACTAGGATTAATCTTAGCCTGGTTGTTAGCCTGCTCCGGAGCAGGCTAGCTGCAAAGTGTAAATCTCCATAGTAACTTAATGTAGATTAATTTAGCCTCCCTTCATGCAACCAAGTAAGGGCTAAATTCAGCCAGGATAACTGGAAAATCCCAGCTTAATCCCTTATCTTGCTTTTGTGCAATACCCCCCAGGAGGGGGAAAAGCCAAAACAAATAACAAAACAAAGCTAACTAATTTAAGGATACTAACCTGGAAATCAGATAAACAAAAGATACAAAAACTTCCCTCCCTATACCTATCAAAAACAGGAGAAAACAAATAATAAATAAAAGAGACACCCACCTCCCTAGCATGCTCCAAAAGGGTTGAACATAACTAATCACAACTTAACATAAGGTTGTGGTTCACATCAAATGTTTTAAACATGTACTAGATCACAGTAACACATCTCTTCGTCAAGGAAGCCATGAGCAGGGAGCTGTAGTTTCATGATTCAGGACACTTAAATACAGCGCCAAGGACTCCCGTCACCAATCAGGTCACTCGTTAGCAGCTCCACCTGTGAGTCATTACAGTGATAGAGAGAAACGAGAGAGAAAGCACACAAGGAAAACTGCACCAATACACTGTTTCCCCAACAACACATGGCAAATACACTTCCACGTAACAAAGGTAATTTAATGGATTACGTTTTGATTACTTTTGACCCAACTCATTTATCACATTGATTTCGATAGGATAATCTTGTACATTTTGATATAAAAATACAAAGATAAAAGAAAATAATTCCATTCTTCATTATCAACAACAAAAAGTGCATAAAATTACTTCTTTATTATTACTGTTTTTGACTTAATTTTATTATTGACCTAACTTAGTAACTAGAAATCTGGGGGCTAACTTCTAGTAAATATATTATTACTGTATGTAAAAGAGGTTCATCTGACAAAAATCTTAGAGAAACTCTGCACTGCGTGTAAACATGAAATTACATGAATTTGTACGTGTCACGGTGTGGGTTTTGTGTCTTGTTCCTTGTTCTTGTCTGTCATGTGATGCCCTGTTTGCCATGTGTCTTGTTAATTGTCTGATCATTGTTCCCATGTGTTTCTGATTAGCCACGCCCCCTTGTTATCTTGTTTAGCTTGTTTGCCTGTCTATTTATACCTCTGTGTTTCAGTTGTGGTTTGTCGGTGTTCCTGTCCTGAGTTCCGTGTTTCTTTGTTTCTCCTGTTATTTTATTAAATTAGCTGCATTTGGATTCTCTCTCTGCTTCGTCCTTGCTGCTTCATTACAGTACGTTTTAATGTGTTTAAAATAAAAAAGCCTTCCGAAGACAGTAATACATGGTTAAATGACTCGGTGAGTGATATTCAAATAATAATGTTTTTACCAGGAGTCAATTAGACATGCCATGTTGGAATTTTGATAAAACAATTAAAACAGTAAAAATGTAAATGATTTCTGCAAATCCAGTTATCAAATACTGTGTGTTGCATGAGTTTTCAGTGATAGACACATGACTAGTGGCTAATCTCTGAGAGGTACTCCACACACCTGGAAGGAAGACTTTCAGAATGTATATAATCAGAACGTATTTTGGAAAATCTTAAAGGGTAAAAAAAGAAGTAGGGAGAATATACAGTATTTTTTTAATAATTCACTGCCATTGTGAGAATAACATGTAATCAATAAAAAGTAACTGTAGTCTGGTTATGACTATTTTAAAATATAACAATCTAATTACAAGTTCTTAATTTTTGGAATCTGATTACGTAATCCAGTTATTACCCATAAAAGTATGTAGAATTGCATTTTAGGTACAAGTCTCTGTATATAGTTGTCTGTATTTAGTTGTCTTGTGCCACAATCCAGAATCTTAATTAGCATTTTATTGATAATGTTAGGTTAGGGCTAGCATGTAGGGTTAGAGCTATCCTAATGCAAGTAACCAAGAAAATGTAAAATATCACCCAGAAAGTGGCCTATTTTAGCAGTGTTTATAAACTTGCAACAACTTACATAATGGCAAGTTGTTGAAAAGACAATATAAATGTGACTCAACAGACTTTGTTGTCCATGATGAGAGTACATCTGTGTATGTTTCACTGTCCTTCCATCCTCAGGGAAGTTATGCTTAGGGTTAGGGTTAGGATCTCGGTAAAGGGGTAATTTTTTACAACATAGCAACACCACTTTGTTAACTGAATGGATTACTGATGTAATAATAACAGCAACACCTTCTTTGCAACATTAAACGGTTTTTAATATGGGTTAAAAGAGTGTCCAACCACAGCGAATCCTGCTGGTGCCAAGGGAAGGTCAGAGCCAATGACAACCCAGTTGAGCAGATGCGTCGCACTTACTTGTACATATATGGTCATTTATGACAGTATCTTCCAGGTTCGTGTGGTGAATGCACAGATTATCATTTAAATATTTATTTGTCCCCATTAAATATCAAACTAAAACGACAGATTGCATTGTGGGGGGTTAACCTGATGCAGCAAAAGATTTGTTGATTACAGTGAAACTTTTTTCCCCCTTTGCTTACAAAAAATAGTCTGATAATTATTAAAGCATTGCAGTATTTCTTGACCAAAGTGCAGCTACTCAAATGAAGTGCTTCTGTAATATTTAGTGTATCTAAAGTGTATTAAAGGTATACATTTAATCACTTCTGTGTTTCCTGGAAATGGACCCTTCAACCTTGCCATTATTATCTCATATATATATATATATACATATATATATATATATATATAAAATGAGCATATAAAAAAACTATAATAACATATGTACAATGTTATAAGCCTGCAAATAATATTTTTACAAAACAGTTATTTCCTCCCACAATTTCTTAACTATACATTAACTATAACTTTTTGTCACCCAATTTAATTTGGTCAGAAGGGATGTATGAGCACTATTAATTGAAAAACTTCTCTGTTTTGTATTATTAAAAGCATTGTTTGACTATTCAAGGTGTGGGATTTGGACTGTGGGATTCCTCTAGGTGCACCAGTGTTCTCCGCACTTTAAAAACGCGCAGGTATAGTTAATCAGGAACTAGAGGCTATATTGTGTGTGTCATCTCTGTGACAGACTGGTCACCTGTTCAGGGTGATGTTCTACCTTTGGCCTGTGGTAGCTGGGATAAGCTCCAGCACGTGGATATTTCAGGCATACAAATGTGGTGTTTTTTTAAAGGTCAAAAGATGTAAATGGACATAGTGAAAACATAAACCTTTATTTGTTCTAAAACAAACAAAAAACTGTGTTCATGGTAATGTAATTAACATTGATTAAGAGTAATCTAGGCATGATCTTCAGGCTGCCAGGTGGGTGGCCATGTCTTCTTACTGGAAAAAAAGTAAAAACAATAATTAATAAATGAGAAATTTACAGAGGTGAATTAAGTTGCCATGTAGGTTTACTTATTCTTACCAGGATGGACAAGGCAACCAATGCACCAACACCTCTTTACGTCCCTGTGAATAGGGTAAAAATAAAGAGCCAATTACAAAACAAATCATCATTACATTTCAATCTTTAAATATCATTACATCACTTACTACATTTTTAAAGCATTTAACGTAACTCATCAAAAGCTTTTAACAAAGCACCATGGAAAGCTACCATCCTCATGTGGCATACTGTGGTACAGCAATGCCACCAGCACAAAAACAGATGGGTGAAAAAAAAGAGGTCGAGTTATGTACAGTACGTAACGAAATGTGTCATGGTGAAAGGTGAATGCTACTACAACAGAAACTAACCCCTAACCTTAAAACACAGCTTTTAAGACCAATTAAAAAGACCTTTCTCCACAAGCAAAGCTCCAACATACCTACACTTGCAAAAACACACTACAGTAGGTGTTGTCATCAAAGTATGCGCAATCTGAAATTTGAATTCCAATTCATCATTTAGGATTCTTATCATCTTAACCAAAACTGACCCATAAATGCCACTCAAGCAAAGCCTAACAGACTGAAGAACAACTTCAACAACTGCTGTTAACATATTCAAAAGCAATGGAAATACACATCCGAACTCTACATGTTATATAGTTAGATTATATGTTAAATTCATACTACACTGTAAAAGCCAACACTTATTAATCATTATTTGTGTATTGCTGTGTGATCTTATGCCTTATGCTCTTTCGCACTGCCTGTACACATACTGTAATCAGTAAGCAAATATGAATTCCATTCCATATGTTTATTTTTTGCAACAAAGTACCTTACACATTAGCATACATTGAATGTGGAATTCTTAACATTACAAAAGAGCTAAATATTTTGGGATACTGAACCATTCATAGTTTGAGCAAAAACATAAATGAATTACTTAATTTAATAAATTATTTAAATACATTTTATGTACAAACATCACCGGTATTATGAAACACATAACATTAACAGATTGAAGATACAGAACAATGCCAACCTTTCTGAGACGCGTCTTCGATACAAATTCCACTGGAAATACGTCCAGAAACGAATGGAATGGACATTCTGTACAAATGTAAAATCTGGTTAGAAATAAATAATAATAATAATAATAATAATAACTTGAACAGAGTTAGAATGCAAAACTATTTTTAAACATCTAACAATCAAAACAGCACTGAAACAAATATAAACATCAATATTATGATAACTTTCAAAATGGATGACAATGTGTAATAGACTAGCAATGCAAAGAGCTAACTGTATTGTATAAAATTTTATACCTGTGTCCGTCTTTTTTTGGCGCTTTCGCTTTGCTGCCATGTTGACAGCTGATTTGCTGTGAAGGAAAATAATTTTTTAGCCTTAGTTCAAGTTCACATTGTTCCTTGCTCAGTGTACTGGCTTTACCCAAAGTCATTTCACTCTCTCTTCTTCAAAACTGTTAAATTATTACATTTAAGATTAAATTTCAGATTTGAAATCACCAATAAAATCTGACAACAGTCTCATAATTTTTTTTTGCTATGCTCCTAAAGTATAAAAAAACAAAGTGCTTTCAGACTGGAGCAGCCAATGCGCATGAGCAGCCATACACGCAAATCTCAGAATACTGTCTATTTCTATAGCAACCGGAGCTTTCTAATCAACAATTTGCTATTTTATTTAGAAGGTTGGATTAATTTGCCAAGTTGGACATTATTAATTAATAATAGGAGTGTAATATTTTCATATATACATAGAGTCTTTGCTTCACCCCATCTCTTACTCACCATTCTGGGTTTAATACGGCTCCCTCTTTCTCTGTTCTCTCTGTGGCGGTGTGGAAAAAAACGTAAGTTGCGTGACTGGAGGGAGGAGGGAAATCAATTATCCGGAAGTGAGGAAACGAGTATATAAGGTGGAGTTGGAAGAGAGGAAGGGGAAGGAAAAAAAGGAACGGGTTACCTGAGACGAATCCACAGTCAGTGAGACGCGAGACGCTGTGTTTGGGCTGTGCGTGGATCTAGAGTGAGCGTGAGTTGCCTAGCGATTGGCTCTGTGGGTGCGCTGCATCTCTGGACACCGGCTGCACTGCGAAGCTTGTCGACTTTGAGGCTGACGAGTGAGCAAGTTCTCCAGGTTATTCCCTATTTTGACCCTCACGTCGAAAACTTTCCTTCCTGCCATTACCGGCCAAACGCTCTTTCACACACACACTCACACAGACACACACGCCCGCACGCACACGCATGCACCGTCTGCAACCCAACCATTCACGCAACCACTTTCACCACGTATTTCGTATCTGTATAATACAGTGAAGTGTTTCGTTTAAACGGTTGGTTTCATTGTTCGTTTGATTTAATGTTTTTTTTTTTCCATTTCAACCATCTTAAGTGCACTACTCATTCTTTTCTCTCCCCGTTTCTTCATCTCCTTTGCCTGTTTAGTCTTTTTTGTCACTTTCATGTCTCCTTCCTCAACAGGTCTCTCTGGTTCTTCCCCTCCACTTTCTGTCTGTTGTTCTTCAATTTGCTCTTTATCCTCTGATGTTTCCTTCATCCTCACTTCAACATTTTTCTCTGATAAAATGTCCTCTTCGTCTTCTACAGCCTCTTTTTAGTCCTGACTCTCTGTCCTATAACCCTCTGTGTCGTCTTGTTCTTTTTCTGGACTGTTTAATTTCTGTTTCTCCACAGGCCTCTCTGGGTCTTCCTCACTTTCTATCTGTTGTTCTTGGATCTGCTCTTCATCTTCCAGTCTTTCCACTTCTACACTGTGTTCCACTATAATGTTCTCTTCATTTTCTACAGTCTCTTTCAAGTCCTGCCTTTCTGCTTCATTATCTTCTGGACTCAAACCTTAAAAAAAGTACCATTAGTCATATTAAAACACATTTTAATAAAACACTAAATTTAAATAAAGTGCAGCTTAACATAGAAACTTGTATAGCTACAGTACTTAGGCATCCGTGCTTGCAAATACAATTTACCCTGTAAAATATGCTCAAAGAGGATGAGCATTTTTTCCATCACCATATGTCCCTCAGCTGGGAACTCAAAGGGACACTGAACCTCTGCTGTCCACTTATGGGCCTTTAAACATTTTCCTAGTAGGAGAAGAGGAACATATCCCAGAGCTTTCAGCTTCTCCATCTAAAATATAAGAACGTCAAACAGTACAGCTTTTAAAAATGGTTCATAATAATTCTGAAAGAAACAGTTAAAAATATGTTTAGCATCATGTGACTCCAAGCCAACATGTGTTTTTTCTTGCTTGAAACACAAGTTCCAAGTTTTTGAGTTTTTTTTTTAATGTCCAGGCTTATTATTTATATTGATTGATTGATTGATTGATTGATTAATGTTTATTTCGAGCAAAATAAAATAAAATAATATATACATATACATATATATTAACACACATACACACAAATAAAAATAAAAATAACATAGCACAGCTTATCTTCCATATACATAGACATAAATAATAATAGTTGCTCGAAAGGGAGTGGAAAGAAGTGTATAACTTATTTGCTCCCACCCCCAATTCCTTCCCATATATTACCCCATACATCCGCTGCCATTAACAGTCACATAAATAATAATTAAAAAATTTTTTTTTTTAATAGTATTTATTTGGTATTTATAGTTTCTTACAATTACATTATGCTGTCTCAATAATAACTAATGCTATATGATAATCCTCATTATCGTAAACATTCAAATATGTCCCGATATCTATAATAATCACATCAAATATAAAGTATAACCATATCCTAGCATATTGTTAAAACATTGTTTTACAATAACAGTAATATCAATAATAATTAATAATAATCATTATCATTATTTACTCAGCTGTACATATCCCACTCTATTGTAATTGTGTCACCATTTACAATTTCAAGATAAATAAATAGGAACCGTTTATAATCCTAAATACTTCCGTTTTATTTTACAATTACCACTCACAAACACAAGAGCACCCAGATCCCTCACTCAGCCTCATATTTTGTCAACACCATTTCTTTCAATTTTAATTTGAATGGATGAATATTTGGGCATTGCTTGAACTGTATTCCCAACCCATTCCAAAGTCTGACACCACACCCAGACACACACAAGCTTTTCCTGGTGGTTCTCACCGCCTGGACTTTAAAGTTTTCACATCCCCTTAGGTTATAGCCCCCTTCTCTTCCTAAAAAGAACTTTTGAATATTACCCGGCAGATCATTTTTGTTGGCTTTATACAAGAATTGAGCAGTATAAAAATCAACTAAATCAAAAAGTTTTAAAATTTTAGATTGCAAAAATAATATGTTTGTATGATCAAAATATCCCACCTTGTGTATGATTCTAACTGCTCGTTTTTGGAGTAAGAAGAGGGTATGTAGTGAACTTTTATAATTATTACCCCAAATTTCTATACAATAAGTTAAATAGGGCAGAACCAATGAACAATACAATATATATAGTGCATTATATTCCAAGACATATTTAACTTTGTTAATTATAGAAATACTTTTAGATACTTTGCCTTGTATGTATCTGATGTGTGGTTTCCAGCTTAATTTACTATCAATAGTTATTCCCAAGAATTTAATTTCTGGCACTATTTCTAATGCAACACCATCAATACTTAATAATATTTCTGCGTTTTCTTTATAATTACCAAACATCATTACCTTCGTTTTATTTAAATTCAAAGATAATTTATTAATATCCATCCAAGTTTTTAGTTTTACTAATTCTTCATTTACAATTTTTATAAGTGTATTATAATTATCACAAGAAAAAAATATTTTGGTATCATCAGCAAATAATATAAATTTTAGTAATTTAGATACACAAAATATGTCATTTATATATAAATTAAATAATTTAGGACCCAATACTGATCCTTGAGGGACCCCACAAGCAATGCCCAAAAACTGTGAAGTAAACTCGCCCAACTTCACAAACTGTTGTCTTTCAGTTAAGTAACTTTTGATCCAGTTCGAAGCCACCCCCCTAATGCCATATTTTTCTAATTTAGTGAGAAGAATTGAGTGATTAAGGGTATCAAAAGCTTTCTTTAAATCAATAAATATTCCCACTGCATATTTTTTTTTGTCTAGGGTGTTCGTAATTTCTTCCACAGCTTTAACTAAAGCCATTGATGTGGACCTCTTTGCTCTAAAGCCATACTGACCTTCATTTATTATGTCATGCTTGTCTATAAATTTTTCTAATCTGTCATTAAATAGGTTTTCTAAGATTTTTGAAAACTGAGGTAGCAGAGAGACAGGTCTATAGTTTGTGAAGATGTGCTTGTTTCCATTTTTATATAATGGTATTATTTTTGCAATTTTCATTTTATTTGGAAATATTCCAGTCTGAAATGATACATTGCATATGTATGTTAGCGGTTTTGAAATACTATTTATTACTTTTTTAATTATTGTCATATCTATATCATGACAATCAGTAGATGTTTTATTTTTGCATTTATTAACAATAGCTATAAGCTCTATCTCACTCACATCAGAGAGAAAGATGGTCTTTGCATTCCTTTCTATAATTGACTCATTTAATGTATCACTTTCACGCTCAGGAATTATTGCTGCTAAATCTGGTCCAACATTTACAAAAAACTCATTGAAACTATTTACTATATTATGCATATTAAAGTTTTCAACATTCTTATCAATAAAATAATCTGGATATGAATTCTTGATTGTTTTATCCTTAATTATACTATTTAATATACCCCATACCCCTTTAATATTATTTTTATTTTCATTTAATACATTTTTATAGTATAATTTCTTACTAGTTCTTATTATATTGATCAATTTATTTTTATAGCTGTTTTCACATTCTTTTGTCCTTAATTTAATAAATTGTCTGTATAAAGTATTTTTCTTTTTGCAAGCATTTTGTAAACCCTTAGTTAACCAGGGACATTTTATAAGCTTATTCTTGTAGTTGTATTGTTGAATAGGACAGTTTTTGTTATATAATATGCTAAATATTTCTAGAAAACTATTGTACGCTCTATTCACATCTTTCTCTCTGTATACAGTATTCCAGTCTTGTTCCATTAGGTCATGATTGAGTGAATTAATTGCTTCTTCCGTCTTTATACGTTTAAAGATAGATTTTTGGGGAGCTTTATTATCTTTTTTTATAATAATTGTCATCATACAATGTAAAGACTGGCAGATGATCAGTTATGTCACACATCATTAGACCACTGACCGTAGTGTATTCAATATTGTTTGTAAAAATATTATCAATGAGTGTGGCACTATGCAAAGTAATTCTACTGGGTCTGGTGATGATTGGGTATAAGCTCATATTGTACATCCTATTCACAAAAACGAATTCACAAATATATTATACCATACAAAACTTCTAACAGGTTATTCAGACTGTATTATTTCAGCAAAATACTACCACAAATCAAGGCTTTACTAAAGTTGAGTATGACAAGCGTTATGCTTTCAATGCACATCAGTTCACTTGCAGCCATATTTGCAACACCTCCAGACAACTCTTTTTAGGTTATGCAAGGCTAACTGCTATTTACTTGAATGGGAAACTGTAAAATTATCAATAAAATCTGACACAAACTGTGTCATAAGACTGTCAAATAGAGTTAAAACTGTAAATTTAGTTTAGATTTAGTCATTGTGCATGTGCTGTAATTCTACTTTTTCTGGGAACCAGAGCTTCTAATGGCAGCTGCAGTGATGTGTGACTTTACCAACCACCTATTAGCTCTTTTATGGACAAGAGTTCTGCGCATTAGTGGCAAATTAGTGGAAATAATATGAATTACTTTTTATTTGAACTGTCAGTTTACAGGAATTACAATTTATTCATGATCATGTAATGTGTTATGTTTGTGTATATGTATGTAAAACATCTTTATATGTATAGTCTCCTATAGAAAAGTTTTAGTTTAGAACAAAGTGAGGTAATTAAATTAGAATGTTAAACTTGCTTACCATGATGGCTAAATTGTCAAGGACTTTGGATTGATTCCTAGACGCAACTGTTGTTTTAGCCCACTGCTGGGCTTTGGCACGAAACTTTGCCAAACGCACCGATTGCTTATTTTTAAAATTAAGCAGTTTTCCACACTACGAAAAGAGAAACAGAAATACATTGAGTATTAAAATAAATCCAATGCCTTTTTAGTGTCCATAAACAGTGTTAGTTATGGACAATCACTTTAAAACAGGACCGGTGTCGGCAGTTCATCTTAATCTGGCAGTGGGGACACTGGCGTAAGGTTGAACCTGGCATTTCGACTATACAAAAACAAAACAAAATGACTAAATTTGACATAGCATAAAAAAAACAGACATCAAATACAAAACTTGAATTAAAGATTAATTTATCTTTGATAAGTATATGGTTTTTGAGACGTGTGCGTGTATGTATATACATAACACAGACACACACACACACACGACACACACACACACATATATATATATATATGTATATATATATATATATATATATATATATATATATGGTATCTCTCAAAAGCTACATACTTATTAAAGACTTATAATAACTAATTTATTTTCATTATCATCAAATGTTTTCAGGATTGGCCAAGATAAACAGTATGTGATTATTGTGCAGGGCTGTTAAATTCTACATATCTGTGATCTACACGTAATGCCTGGTAAAGACATACTGTAAAGTAGTGTGATCTCATCATAACTTAACCAAAAAACATGATTCATCAATAAAAAGTAATCGTTGCGCACAGCAAACTCTTACACTACATTTTATCCTAAAATATTTAACAATACATTATTTTAAACAGACATTAATCGCCTGACAACTGTAGGGCGACATGTGCATGCTCACTTAAAAGAATAACTGACAGCATTGACACGCATTAGATATCGGAAGCTATATATTAGCACTTGCATTTACAACAATTTGGGTTAACAATAACTAAAATGTTTTATTCTTTTGCTAAATACTTACTTGTGTATTCTGATGATTAGATGGACGAGGCGAACTTGAGCACTGTATTGAGGGGGCGTGAAAGTGATGAGGGCGCTGAAAATGTTTAAACATTTGATTGGTTTCCAAGCGGTAGTGGGTGTTTCCTGGAGCAGGGAAGGACTAAAATTCCAATTATGTACCTTTTTTAATTTATTCATTTATTATTATTATTAGTAGTAGTAGTTAATACCTTTACTATTACAAATACAATCACAAACAAAGAAACAAAAATACGTGTATATATGAGCCAAAACGACAAAAGCAGAGAGCACAATAAATAAAGCAGACAGATATTTGACTACTAGCTTGCATAAATGATTCAATTTTAATTATTGAATATTCTGCAAACATTTTGTTTCCCGGAAATGGATTGTTTAGAATTAAACTGTAAAAACAATCCCCTGACTATTAGCTAATGAGCAAGCGTGTAATATTATATGTAGTATCAATATTTGCCCCCATTAGAGATAATCAGTAAAGTTTCTGTAAAAAAATAAAATAAATAAAAACTATTTCTGCATGCGACTTCGGCTCCTGCACGAGTAGAAATCGAGAATCTTCGTACGATTTAAGGGGCGGGACGATGACGTTGACTATAATACATTTCTGCGTGCAATGCACACGCATTTTCCATCAATAGAAGTTTAACGGGAGGGTTTTGCGTACCATATAAACGCAAAATTTGACTTTGGCGTGTAAATACTACGCCAAATGAAAATGAAAACTCGTGGTATATATACGCAGTAGGAAGAGACTGGGTTGCATGAAGACGTTCCAAGAACATTGTTCTAAGAAAGTTTTCTATCAACGTTATGAGAACTTTAATCAATCACAAATAACGTCATAAAGACGTTCCAAGAACACTGTTCTAAGAACGTTTTCTATCAACGTTATGAGAACTTTCGGTAACACTTTACAATACGGGTGCACTAATATGCATTAATTCATGCTTAACTAATGCACAGATAATACTGAATTAATGTGTAACACATGATTATCTAAGCTATTCATTAATGATTACCACATTAGGAACTAATTAGGAACTAATTAAGCGTCTGACTAGTTAATATATTAGTTCATACATGAATTGTTATTAATTCAATATGTAATTGTGGATTAATTCCCTAATAACTCATTTTTTTAACTAATAGTGTTAATTCATATGTTAATTACCAGAATGAGCCAAAGCCTCGTATTTCAACTTCCAGATAATACAGGTACACTAATATGCATTAATACATGATTAATTACTGCATTATTAGGGCAAATTCATGTGTAAATTACTACACTTACTTAATGACTAGTTAATAATTATGTGCCTCAACAAGTAAAGTCACAACATAATTATATATTTGCAAACCTTTAGCTAATGATTAATTTATCATTAATGACCATCACTAGAGTTTATAAAAGCTGTTTATTGAGCACTTTCCAAAAACACATTACATTAAAACAAAATATAAAATTAGATAATATCTCCCCTTTCTATGACAACTGTACTGAACTGCCTAAACAAAAACAAAAAAACTAGCTCATGGGCTGAGCTGTACTAAAGGGGTGGGATGATTAGTACCACTAGAACAAAAGCAGTCATAAGGAACAATGCTGCCTAAAATGTACTTATGCTCTAATTTAAAGGGATAGTTCACCCCAAAATGAAAATTCAGTCAGTAATTACTCTCCCTCATGTTGTTCCAACCCCTTAAGACTTTCATTCATCTTCGGAACACAAATTAAGATATTTGTGATTAAATCTGAGAGCTGGATCACTCCTCCATAGGCTTCGGCTTAGACACCCCAGAATTTTCATTTTGGGGTGAACTAACCCTTTACCAAGTTATGTTACTTTTTCAGAATGTCTAACAGGTCATTGGCCTGTTTCATAGCACATATAAGACTTGCATTTGGCTCTAAAATACACTGAGCCAAACATTTGTCCGCAAATGTTTGCAGACTGTCTCCTTTTTTGAAACCAGTCCTCAGGATCTTGAACATGTCAGGGCTAACTGCAGCCAGCTCTGCAATTGGTGCTTGGTTCACAACTGTGTTTCGGTCCACTCCCACGCTGTTATAGGCATCCGTCTTTGTTGAGCCACTTTTGACAAGTCGGAGGACCTTGTGGTATCGCAAAACAGACTCCTCAGGAGTTCGTACTGGAATAAATGCATGAAAGAACAGAAAAGCAAATGAGGAGGAATCATTCCATACAAAGCATGCTGCCACTACTCACACAAATATATGCAAATAAGGTACTTGTAAGGCCATAGCACTGCACTCAAAAAAATGATGTGTTGGCTTTACTTAACTTTTTTATGTAAACAAGTTCCACCGGTTCCACATAACTGGATTACGTTAAACAAACATAATTTGTTCATGTAACTTCAACATCATGGAAGTCATTTTAAGCGATCCAATTAAACTCTGAGCTGAGTGTTAAATGACCACTGAAGCAGTGTTAAAGTTAATGAGATAATTAAGTGAATTATTGAGTGATGATTGAGCATTATTGAAGACACCTGATGTTAACAACAGGGTCTCCGCGGATCCTTAAAAAGTATTAAAACGTCTTAAATAAAATATACGTTTTTTAAGGTCTTAAAATGTATTACATTTTGCAAATTTTCGAAGAGTGGCATTAAATTTCATCTGGGCGGCATTAAATTTCATCTGGGCGGAATGAAAGAAAGATATCGGAAAAAAAACTATTTTCCATGCTAACGTAATTTCACCAGCGCACGTCCCTGTATAAAGACAGCAAAAAGTTGCGTTGCCTATAGCACAGGCATCATACTTCATTTAGGGGGCAGTGTTTTCCCCGTAGGCCTGTCATAGAAACAGACGAAGAAGTGTTTCAGAGTGACAGACGCAAGCCAAGATGGGGAAGTGCAGGTTTAATGATAACTGGCTCGATGATGAGAAATATCGCGCCTGGTTACAAAAAATTTCGGAATACGAAGTGCGGTGCAGACTTTGCAAAAAGACGATACAATTGGGAACGATGGGCTGCAGAGCCCTTGATGCACATATGAAAGGGTAGAAGCACAAGCGCTATGCCGACAGTCAGGCAACAACTGTCCCCATTCAGTTGTTTGCAGCATCGGTATCTACTTCAAAGGCTAACGTTACACCCGCGTTGGTGTCTTCGGGTCCCAGTACAAGTAATGCCTTCGGTACATTCTCCCCAACCACTACACTGAAGTCCGAAATGCTGTGGGTTTTGCACACGGTTAGCCGACATCACTCCTATACGTCCAACGACGACGTGAGCATCGTCTTCAGGGCGATGTTCCCTGACTCGGAATGTGCAAAAACATTTAGTTATGGTAAGGACAAAACCTCTTATCTTGCTCGATTTGGACTTGCTCCGTACATAAAAAGGGAACTTCTGTCAAGTGTGAATCAAGGCAGCTTCGTTCTCATGTTTGACGAAAGCATGAATAGGACCACCAAAAGCAAACAACTGGATTTGCATGTCAGGTATTGGGCGAATGACGAGAATGGTTCTCGAGTGCAGTCCCGGTATCTGGGATCACAGTATATGGGTCACTCCACTGCTGAAGACTTACTGGAAAAGTTCAAGGTAAGCCATTCAACAATCTAACAAATTAAGACAAGCACGTGATATAAAATGTCAGTTTAATGTTTGTAAATGGGATAATAATAATTATTGGCAAGCAAATTTGCAACAGTTGGTTTTGGTTTAGGTCCTCTCGTGGATAAATGTGCAAAACCAGCTTTCCTACCCTGATTTTGGAACTAAGTCAGCTGGTTTTTAATTGAATAGTATATTCTTAAAGCTATTTTGAATGTTCCCCTGTTCTAATTAATAAGCAAACTCACGGATTCAATGAGTTTTTATTGTCACCTACATAGAAATATTGTGTGTGCTGTGAGGGGGCTGTCTGGTGGGGTGTGTGTGTGTGTGATAAGGCAATTTTTATGTATGTTTATGTTTGCACACCTTATCTTATGGTAAACTTACTTTATTTAAATATTTGACAGACATAGGCTATCTTAATACAATTCTCTTGGTATCATTGCTTTAGGAATAAGTTGGCAGTTTTTATAATGTTTGTGTTTTTCATATTTTTAGGAATGTACAAAGGAACTAAATCTCAGGAATATGCTCTCCTTGTCAATGGATGGACCGTACGTCAACTGGAAATTTGTGAATCTCCTGCAAAAAGAGCATGCTGAGCAATTTGCTGGGACACAAATTCAAATTGTCGGAAGCTGTGGTTTACACACCCTTCATAATGCATTTAAGGGTGGTTTTGAATTGTGGAGGGTGGAAAAAGTGCTTAAAGCACTTCATTTTCTCTTCCACTGCGCACCAGCCAGAAGAGAAGATTTCACTTCTGCAACAGCAACCTCAAAATTCCCCTTGCCTTTCTGTGGGCATAGGTGGTTAGAAAATTTGCCTGCTGTTGAAAGAGCTTTCGAAGTCTGGGCCGCCATCGTGAAGTATGTAGACCTTGTGAAGTCAAAGAAGGTGAAGAATCCAGGGACATCATCATTTGACAGCATTTGTGAAGCCCAAATGGATCCCCTTCTACTGGCCAAATTCCATTTTTTCATGTCAATATCACGAGCCTTTCAGCCATTTCTGGCGAAATATCAGACGGATGTGCCAATGATGCCCTTCCTTTGGGAGGACTTGGAAAATTTGATCCGGGTAATCATTCACAACAACAGTAACAACAACAACACATGTCAAACACACACACACAAATTAACTGAATTAAATTTTATTTTCAGAATCTCCTTAAACGCTTTATCAAGCGAGATGCCCTGCCACCCACTCCGTACAAACTTGTTAGGCTTGATGTTACGGATCAAAATCTCTGGCTGAGTCCAAAGGAAGTGGACATTGGAATGGGTGCATCAGCTGTCATCAAGGTGGGACTTCCTGTACATTCACTGATATCTTTAGATAGAAATGTGTCAAACAAATGTGACTAACTTTGAGTGTGAGCTGTTTTGATATGTACAATTGAGGTATTGTTAATCTTCTGCTTAGTGTTTGGAGAGATCATAGAAATTTGACAAGCCATGTTTTGTTGTTAGGAGCTGTCAGGGGCCAAAGGCAGAGTTAGTGATCTTGGTCTGCTTCAGTTCAGAAAAGACTGCCAGATTGTTTTTTCGAACATCTGCAAGAAGGCACTGGATAAGTGCCCTCTGAAGTATTCAATTGTGCACAATATGATGTGTTTGGACCCAAAGAAAATGCACTCAAAGCCAGATGACTGTCTGCAGAAGATAAAAGCACTCATCCAGAAGTTTGTGCAGGACAATCAGTTGGCAGGCGGGATATCTGCTGGTAAACTTTAGGAATAAGAATAGATTAGAATAGAATGGAATATTAAATTGTTTTTCCATTTTGTTTTCAACATGAATATTTTTAACACATGGATTTTAAAACCTTTTATCAACCAACCAACTCTTTTGCTAAGTTATCTACTTTGTCGGTTGCAATTTCCCATTGCCAACCAACTAAGTTGTTAACTGGATAGCAACTATTGTTAACTGGGAAACGCAGCCCAGCTTAACATATACCCAGAGATTTTATTGCACATTTCTGGTATCATGGGATTATTGGATTACAAGCTACTTTCTTATTGTGATCCTGTGTTGACATTTTTCTTCTGCATCAAATCTAATTACAGGTGACGTAATATCTCAGCAGTTTGAAAATTTCCTGCACACTGATGCCAAAGGATTGGACTTCATCTCCTTCAGTCCTTCTGAAGAATGCAGAGTTGATGTATTTTTGCATCAGAGAATGGGTGGGTCTTATCCTGACCTCTGGACATTCTGCCAAAATCTGCTGCTATTGTCCCATGGGCAAGCTGAAGTTGAACGTGGGTTTTCAACAAATAAAGAGGTGGAGACCTGCAACCTAACTGAGGAAGGAATCGTTGCACAGAGATTTATATGTGACCATGTCAGAGTGTGTGGAGGAGTGACCAAAGTGCCTCTGACCAAAGAGATGATCGGTTACTGTGCCACAGCACGCACCAGGTACAGAGCATACCTGGATGAGGAGAGGAGTAAAAAGGAAGAAGATGACCGAAAGAAAAAAAGAAAGAATGTGATGGAGGAACTGGAGGATCTCAAAAGGCAGAGGAGATCATTGGAAGGTGTATGTGAGAGTCTTCAAACCGATGCTGACCAAATGGCAGAAAAAGCGGAGAATTCTGCTGGCACCAAAATGGCAACACTAATAACAAAGTCAAACACCCTGAGACGACGAGCTAAGGAAAAAAAAGAGCAGTTGGTGGTCCTGAATGCTGAGATTGAAAAGAAGGCTACTGAACTGAGATGCGTAACGGATCAACAGTAAAAGTGTGCAAGAATATTGGGGTTCTTTGCTGTTGTTTGGACACTAATTCCCTTTTTTTACTCCATCCATTTTTTGGACTGTTTAACTTGTCATTTTCAATTTTATTTGTTTACACACTGTTTGTACGTTATTTACAGCAGTATTGTTGTAGTATTGAGAAGCCAGTTGCCTGACGTGCACTTTGTTATTTACAGCAGTATTGTTATTGAGAAGGCAGTTGCCTGACGTGCACTTTATGTTGCTAAATATGCACTGATTATTTGCACTGTTGCTCAAATAAAAATGTGCTTTGTTAACCTGAACAGCCTAGAGTGTTGTTTTATATATATATATATATATTTGCCGTGGTAATGGTCTTAATTTTTATTCTTGAAGGTCTTAAAAAGGTCTTAAAAGTCATTAAATGTGTTGATCAAAAATGTGCAGATACCCTGTAACAAGCAGAATCACTGAAGGAGAAAACCTGATTTCAGGTCACCATTATGGTGATCAGTGTTTGGTTTAGTTGGGCTCTTGACCCTTAACCCTCTGAGGTCGGCTATCGCGCCGGCGCGATTGTCTCGCTTTTTTTCTTATCAGTGCAAAAGAGACTCAAAATACTCTGTTGATTTTGATCTTAAATATAAGTGGTATACATCAATCGATCATGTTAAGTGTCTATTATTTTTCTGTATACTCACAATAAAAACAAAGTGTTGTGCTTTTCGACAAATAAAGAAAAATAAACATGATGCAAGTTCTGCCTTCTCTCTGTCCGTGAAGTCCATTCTGAAACGCGTCCTAAGATTAACTATAACTCCGCAAATACTTGTCATACAGGCACGAGAGATTTTTCTTTATGAAGCTTGAATTCTCTTCTTTTCAATGAAGTAATTTATATAAAAAAACAAATATTCTCAGTTTATGTAATCTGTATGAAAAGAGAGTGATTTCAGTATTTTTTTCCCAGCTCATTACACTTCATTAGGCGTTAATCTGACACGCCCACGGAGGACGCACGCTATTCAAACGCAAATGTTGAGGCAAGCCATGACAACGCCCACATCAGCCGTTCCACCGTGGCGGTAAAATGTGTGGTGTATTTGCTGCCTTTTACCGCTAAGAGGCGCTACAATCATAGACTCTGAAAAGTGTTCGTTTATTCTCTCTATTGCGTAATCTGCTGCCGTGCATTCAGAGCGATTGAAAGCTGGTAGCATATGAATTCAAGTGAAACGTAGTTAAAATAATTAATAATCACAATGCTGAAATTAGGCTACTAAAATTAAATTGAATAAATAATGAAAACAATTCAACATAAAACATTGCAATAAAAAACATTTAGGCTACATCAATGAGGCTTTCGAACAGCATACAGACGGTAGCTCAGTGGTTAACGCAACAACTCGATATTCAAGGAACTTCAATCGACCCGAGATCGAATCTCAGTGTAGCATACATGTTTTTAACCGATGTTGGCCGACAGCGTTTATATTTTACCACCTTGATGCTTAAATAGGTAACTGTTAATAACTGTTTACTTATTTAAAGTCAAGAGTTGTGTTTAATTATTATTACAACATACATTTGCTACATTCTTGTAGAACCGCAGCCGCTGCACAAAGGACACAAACTGATGAAGGAAGATTGTCAGCCGATTGCATCAGAAAATGAAACTGAAGAAGCTCGTTTTTAGTCTGCTAAATTATTGTGTAATGTAAAAGAACACTTAAATTACTTAAGTTTGAAACCAAGTTCGAACATTTCAAGGTTTAAATAAAGTGTCGGGACAGTTTTTTTTATTATTTTTTTAAACAGGATTGCATCGAGTTTAGAGTTTATTTCTTTTGCGATGCAAAATAAGAAACACTAGGCTAATCTTATTCTTGCGGCATTTTAAATTTGTATTGCCAAAGAAATTACAGCTAAATTAAACAATTAAAACAGTACAAAACAAAAATTGTCCAAAGCAACATAGCCTAATTAAATTAAAAACATGCGTTTTTCTTTGGCAAACGCAATGAAAGCGGAACGAAACTGCGCTACTCATTATGTGCTTCACGGATCGTTTATCAGTTCGGGCCAGCAACATCTGTGCAGCGCGAGCCGATCTCGATCAAGCGACACTGTTACAACACAGCGCTAAGAGATCCAGTAAAGAAAACATTTGAATTCGCCACTGAAGTAATAACATCGCTGTGAGATCTAGTGAGAAGCATTCACATTTCTCCGTTATTAACCGTAGATCTCTATTAGATCAAACAGCGCTCACGTGGAAACCAGGAGAAACTTTGTGCCGTGAATGAACTAATACTTTACGTCCACAGACCAGCAACATTCACCATGGATTTAATATAGTAACACTAACTGTAACCAGTTTGGCTGGAATAGTGAAATGCTTTCAAGTACTTCACACATCTTTTTCCAGCACTTCAAAACTCAAATAATATAAAAATAAATTTATATATTTAAATGTTATTTTTAATGTGATGACCAAAACATTATTTGTTCATCCTTCAAAGATGACCCCCATTTATAAACCTGAAAGTTTCAAGATGTAGGAAAACTCAGTTATTTACAAATATTTTTTCTTTTAAATAGGACATTTCTCTGGCATTTTTTCTTTTTGCTGTATCGAAAACATACCGAACCGTGACTTTAAAACCGAGGTACGTACCGAACCGTGATTTTTGTGTACCGTTACACCCCTAACTATCATGTGATTGTTTATGATAATCTGTTAAAGCATCACACAATAACAGAATAGAAATAGCATTCAGTACATGATGAAGTGCAGTGGACATGCAATGAAAAGCGGTCCTTGTTTGACTTGTGTTTTTCATGTCTTTTGAACAGAAATAAATGTTGCCCCAGGAAGTGACATCACATCCTTCTTAAAAGTCAAGTCAAGTCACCTTTATTTATATAGCGCTTTTTACAATACAGATTGTATCAAAGCAGCTTCACAGTGATAACATGAAAATAATACAACAAAGTTTGTTTCTAGAAGAAAATTGTGTCAACGTCCATCTTAAGTAAGGCAGATCAATAATATTATTGAATATTAAATGTCCCCAACTAAGCAAGCCAAAAGCCAAGGCAACAGTGGCAAGGAACCAAAACTCCACAGGGACAGAATGGAGAAAAAAACCTTGGGAGAAACCAGACTCGGTCGGGGGCCAGTTTTCCTCTGGCCAACGAAGGAACAGTGTATGATTCGGGCAGCATTACAAGTCAAATTGGATCGGAACATTTATGCTGCGTCCCAATTCGCATACTATCCGTCCTAAATAGTATTCGAAAATAGAATTAGTACGTCCCAAATCGTAGTATGTTGAAATGAGTGTTCCAAAGATACCCGGATGGTCTACTATATCCGGTCAGAATCCGAAGTGCAGATCGATGCGCACTCTAACGGCTGATATTGCCCACAACCCATCGCGTGCTGGACGAGGATTCGGTTAGAACTACAAACACGAATGAAAAGTGTTCAAAAACTACAGACATGGAGGACGCGCGAGTCCGACGGTTATGTAGAGAGGTTTAGATAAAGGGGTTTGAGTGATTAATTATCAGTATCTAACCTCACGAAAATGTATTTATTCAATGTTGTTCACATTATATTTCATCTGCAGCAGCATTGTGATCTTTTGCAAAGATACGTTTAGCCATTAACTTTTAAATGCATTATTATATTCAAATTCCAAACACATGAGGAGAGTCTCGGCATGAAAGACCCATGACTGGCAGATGAACGCGCTACAACATTTCTCTCCGAAATGGTAAGAAGTTATATTAGATTGAATGGAGGATTTGAACTGTGACGAGATGATTGACAGGGCATTTTACGGTGACAGATGCACACGACAGATCTGTCCGTTAAAGATGACGAAGTAGTATGTCCCAAAGCTTGCCTACTCTTTTGCTACACACTCAAAAGTATGTACTTTTTCTTCACAAAAAGAGTACATACTTTTAGGGCGTAGTATAAGTAGGCGAATTGGGACGCAGCATTAGAGTATTTATCCATTTCCATGGTTTCCAAAAGTGTTACACATACGTCAAAAAATGAGAGAGATGGCAAGACTCTTGATAACTGCAGGAGCTACAACACTTTTGAAGAGCACTGAAGACCTTGTTATGCCCAGTAATGTCCCCCACGTGATACAAGGAGTGAGATCTGTTGCTGGTTATGACTTTGATAGCAACTCCTATAAAATCCCATCATTGGCTTTAAAATTGGGTCACAATTTGGCTTGCAGGCATTGTGCAATGCAACTGTCGCTGGGTCATGGTAGGTGCGCCGTATATTTTCCTGCTTTTTTGCCCTTTGCCAATCACACCAATGATACTGAATTGACTTATGTAATAATATCTTTAGGTTATGACCAGGGAGACAGACAGTAGAGACCTGTGTTAGATGGGCTTAAAGGGACAGTGGTAAATAAATGTAAAAAGATGGAAGAGATTAGGTAGAAACATGGTGCTGAATTATTTAGAATCATTGATAGAAAGAAGGTGGACAGGTTTTAATCAATTAAGTCTAAACAGCAGCAAGAAATAAAGAAATAGTGAATGAGAGCAGACAACTAAGAAAGCAATAGTTACAGTACATGATAAAGGTAATTAATGTTTTGCAAAAAGTCTGGTTAGCAGTACAGAAGGAGTAAGTTAGGACACCCTTTTATTGGGATGTTAAGTCAAAAGGAAAAAGGTCATTTTGAACATTTAACGTAAGAGGTAAGTAAGAGGTAGAGGTAGCTTAAAAGATTACTCAGATACAGGAAACAATAGAGAGGTGGGCCTTTTCAAGCCAGCAGGTTCAGAATTCCACTAAGCTCTTTTGTTGTCTGACATTGAGGTTGATTTCATAAAATTATACAACCAAACAAACTGAAAATGACCTATAATCTATCACCACCCGGACGAAGACCACGTGGCCGGCCGAAGAAGCGGTGGCTCGATCGTCTGGCGGAGGATATGCGCGCAGTAAATATCACCACTGAAGATCCCCTGGATCGAGCCAAGTGGCGAAAAGCATGCAAGCAAGCGGACCCTATATAAATATGGATACACGCTAGGACAGAGAGAGATACAACCAAACAAACTCATTGTCATTAATGCTCATATTTCATTTTGACTTTTCAAAGGCTCAAGAACCGAGACTTCTGGGGATCGGACAGATCTGAAGCACTCGCATGCTTCAACCACCCTGGATAATTAGGAGGGCACTTCTGCCTCAACCGTCTTGGACAACGTAAACGTCAGCAACACTCAACCAAGACATGGTAAAATATAAAAGGCGCCAAAATACAAAATTTGCACACCAAAAAGGGAATGCATTCATAATGAAAACAATGATTTATTCTTGCCTTCACAGACACGGCGGCAGTATGTGAAATATATTTAAATTCATCATTTTCAGATTCCCAGCAGAACACAGCACTTCAAGTGGTTACATCCCAAACTTCTTCAAAGTGCTCCACTGCAAAGCAAGGTAAATACTGTGAGCATTTTTTTATCCACATTACTCTTTTAGAAAAATGTATTAAATTTAATGAATGCCATAACTACTAAATTATCACGACTGGAAATGGCAGTCAGGTATCGAAATCACAAGGCTTAGGCTGAGTCAAGGTACACAGAATAAAGGTCAATATAACACTAGGAGACTAACACTGGGAAACAAACTATGCTGGAACGCTTACTGATACAGAGGAGACGAATTAGCCTCGACAAATAGGGACAGACATGTGAAATCAAACAGGAAATATTAAACAGAGGGAAAAAAACAACTTATCAGAGAACAGATGTAACAAAATATATATAATATTTTTGATATTAATATTTATATATAATATATATATAAAATTTTTATCAAATCCTCAATGTTTCACTTTAGCAGAGCCATTGTTTCATCTTTAATACATTTCGTTTGTTTACATTCGACAGCTGTGAAGGTGAGGAGCAAGTGGACAGTTAATGAAGTGAAGGCTGTGGAGCGGCACATGATTCATTTCATAACCAGCTGCAAGGTGCCAGGTAAAAAGGACTGTGACTACTAAAGAACCAGGCAGAACCAGTGGCTAGTGATGTAACATTTGGACCGAGGCATCGGAGCTTGTGTCGAGAAAAAATAGGCGTGCCAGATGAAGTCGCGATTCGAGGCTTGTGTTGTTAACGTGGAAATCACGTGACTAATGACAAACGAGGCCTCGGTTTGTGTGGATACGTCATCGGTTCGGTCTGAGTCGCTTCTGGATAAAGGGGGTTCGAAACTCACGCCACCTTCTGGATGTTGCAGGTGTAGTAGCGTCAGAGAGTCAGAGTTAGAGAAATCTCATTGGCATTGTCGTTATTGAGTCATATATGTGTTAGGGCTGTACATTATATCAGGTTAGAATAGTTAAAGTATATTGTTATTATTATAGTAGCTATATTATAGTCATGTTATATTAATTAGATAAGAATATTTGGAATGCGTTGGATTTTTGGATCTGGACTGCTTTTTGTTTTGGATTGCCCTTTTGGATTTGTTTCCTTTTGTGACCTCTTCCTTTTTCCTGGTAATGAAGCCAGCAAGAAAGAGGAGATCCTCCCCCGTCTGGGCTCAACAGAAGCATCAGTATCTTCATTTACACCAACTGGCACTGGGATTTTTATGTTCCCCTGCATTCCCTGTTCCTTGTGAAAGGATCTTTTCCAAGGCTGGAGAGGTTTTGTCCAAGAAGAGGAATCATCTAAACCCCAACACACTTGAAAAAATTATGTTTCTCAATAAAAATCTATTGTAATCCTTCATTCACCCACACAACACTGCACTAAAACCAGTAACAGTTCACTGCAAAAAACAAACAAACCCCAGAAACAATTCTTAACTTTTTCCACCCCAGACTATTCTGTTGCAGTTTACTTTATTACACTCCCTCCACCATAAGCACTGGACTCAACACAGTGTCGCTTTTGTTGTTCATACTGTCACTATCCAAACCATTTATGAATAATTACTCTGCACAAGTAAATTCAGACAGAGAAAGATACATATTTTATTTTATACCCAGGCAATGCACAAATGTCTGCTTAGGTCTTTTTATTATTGCAAATGAAAGGTTACAGACATAAACAGTGAGAAGAAAATAAATCATCAATAAATAAAACATCTGGAGACCGGTATACGGACATCATAAGCCTGCTCAGGTTATTGGTTCAGAATTAATGAATTTATCCGCTACTTCTTTGCACAGTAGCTACTGTAGGTGTCACTAGTGAGCAATGCTGAATGAAGCTTCGAGTAATGAACCTTTAGGTGAAGCAATGGGCTGCACATCTCAGTGCTTCAGGAAGCCTCATTTTTCCATCACTACCAGTGCCTCTGAAAGACCGAGACTGGGCTGCAATCAAATACTACATTCACAACAGAATCATTTCTATGAAAAGGAAGATGAATAGATATAACTAGAACAGTGGTTCCCAAAGCTGTCCTGGAGTACCCCCATCACTGCACGTTTTCTTTGTCTCCAGAATCAAACACACCTGATTCAACTCATCAGCTCATTATCACATGGGTTAATGAGCTGATGAGTTGAATCAGGTGTGTTTTTTAGGGGATTCAGTTCTACACAGCAAAACATGGATGCTGGCAATTGAAGGCAGAGACCTCTTTCCTGAGACTGACCTACCAGATATGTCTAATTGCATTTGCTGTTCTCTTCGTCTGTTATTATATGCTTTACAATTGAGTACCAAGTGGAAGCAGCCACTACTTTGGAGTTCATTCAGAGGCAAGTACATCTTGCAGTGATAGTATGCTATAATATCAGGTAAACATTAAAAAGATAGCCCACCCAAATATGACAGGTCTGTCTCACTTACTCACCTTCATGTTTTTTGTTATCAACACTTGAATGTGGGTAAGTAAAAAAAAAAAAAAAAAGAAACTGATTTTTTTTTTTCAAAGACTACAATGAATGTGCATAAGCAATGCTTCTATCACTGCTTCTTCTTCACCTGTGTTTTCATCAGGAGATTCTGTACTAGAAGATGCGTAATAGCACCCCCTACGATAGATAGATAGATAGATAGATAGATAGATAGATAGATAGATAGATTTACTGTGTTACGCATGGAATCAGCAGACAAAGCAGCGCTCCCAGATCCTGTTCTTCTTCTTAAACCCTCTTCTTTGTTGGTCGTTGTGTGGAAGGTGGTCGATTAGCTCATACAGTGTGAAGATGCAGAAGGAAATCTCATCATAAGCCGTCCATGTGCCGCTCTCAAACAGGCAGGCAAAGACGGCAACCGGCGGGGCATCAGCAGACATCAGCTCAACATAAGCCAAGTCTGAGTATGCACTAGGGCCATCGTATATGATCCACGGTCCTGACCAGCTGTCTGGGTCTCGTGGCAGAAGACTGAGGTAGACTCCCAGGTCTCGGCGGGCGTTGGGTTGCGTGGGGTGAGAATAAACCACCCATGTTGGCGGGAGGAAGTTCTGTGAAGAGCTCAGAACCGGGGATATGCTGACAGCTGGTGGGCTGTAGATGGACCTCAACTGTCTCAGACAGTGTTGGGATTGCCTGAGCTGGTAGACTGGGGCTGGAAATCCAATCACACTGCCATGACACCCATTGTTCTGCTCCACTAGTTTCTGCACCAGCTGGCCGTCGCGAAAAACGGCTCCATTATCAAAACTAACGGCCTGCACCCGAGACCCTGATACACTCCGGGCATTGCAGTACAAAATGTTGAGTCTGTCTTCCTCATCTACCGACACCATCTGACACTCCACGCTCTCTGGCGCGGACAGCCGCTCTCCAAAATGCCACACTTTTCCATGCGTGTCACTATAAAAACAAAACGAGTGTGACGAAGTCTTGCACTTCCTGCCGAAGCAATTTCTGCAGTCAATATGGTAGGCATAGGCTGGGATTATCAGCCTTCCAGATTTTAATTGTGTGCCGTGACCTGGACCCACAGCAAAAGTGGCCCACTCTGCCAGCAATAAAACACACACAAGGGTTTCTTAATTATTTTAAAAACATGTTTGTGCAAAATATCAAACAAAGCAGTGTACATGTGGAAATTAAAGACCATTTCACACCGTACCGACAGACACTTTGTTGGGTTTTGTCGGAGCTTGTCGCTGATTGAACATGCTGAATCTGCGTTAGGATGTCTGAGCAGTGATGTGGTGTAATCCGTTGGTCTGTGTTTAGGTTGGGAATTGAAAATACTTGAGGTCAGGAATCGGATACTTGTTATAAAAATTCATATTTCAATTCCTCTTATCGATTCCTTTGTGTGCATTTTAAACCATTCAAGCGGGCTGCCCACGAGTAACGGTGTATAACACTAATCAAACAAAAGACCAAGAAAATTCACTCGCTGTTCTTGACTGAATAACTTTTGTAACTATATTTGTAATTTATTTTTTATTTTTAAAGTGCAGTGTTATTTTACCTTTGATTAGTTTGTGTACCTGAATATCTTAACTGTTTATTTAAAACATATATTTATTCAGTTGTATTTATTTGCTGCGATTGATAATTTTTTGTTTTGTAATTACTGAGTCTTTAATAATGCTTGAAATTTAAATTAGTTAGACTAGTTATTTCTATGGTATTTTTTTAAACATAGGCAAAAGTTCCTTGTGTCAGTGTTCTTTAACCTGTTGATATTTGTTCATGGTATTCAGCCACACTGAAATGTTTTACAATAAGACTTAAAATAAATGTGAATGATATCTAAGGTTTATTTTTATCTTATTGGAATCGAAATTAGGAAATCGAAAATAATCGTAATCGATAAGTAGAATCGTAATCGTTAAAATTCAAACGATACCCAACTCTAGACTGTGTCTTTCGGTGCGGTGAGAATTGGGCTTAAAGGGTTAGTTCACCCAAAAATGAAAATTAAGTCATTAATTACTCACCCCCATGCTGTACCAACCCCGTAAGACCTTCGTTCGTCTTCGGAACACAAATGAAGATATTTATGATTAAATCTGAGAGGTTGATCACTCCTCCATAGGCTCCCTAAGGGAATGACACCGGACGGCCCAGAAAGTCATTAAAGAAAATGTTTAAATATTCCATGTCACAACAGTGGCTCAACTATAAGTTTATCAAGCGACGAGAATACTTTTTGTGCGAAAAAACAAACAAAAATAACGACTTTATTCGACTATTCCTTTTGTTCCTTGTAGGCCTGAAACGAGACTTCAAGAGATTTCCACGACGCGCACGCGCGAGAACTTAACTGAAGTAGTTCGCAATTCTCGCGCATGCATCGTGGAAATCTCTTGAAGTCTCGTTTCAGGCCTACAAGGAAGAAAAGGAATAGTCGAATAAAGTCGTTATTTTTGTTTTATTTCCGCACAAAAAGTATTCTCGTCGCTTGATAAACTTATAGTTGAGCCACTGTTGCGACATGGAATATTTAAACATTTTCTTTAATGACTTTCTGGGCCGTCCGGTGTCATTCCCTTAGGGAGTTATGTAGCAGTCATAAACCTCTCAGATTTAATCATAAATATCTTCATTTGTGTTCCGAAGACGAACGAAGGCCTTACGGGGTTGGTACAGCATGGGGGTGAGTAATCAATGACTTAATTTTCATTTTTGGGTGAACTAACCCTTTAAGACTGCAGTCTATAGTTTCTGCATCCACTGGCAGCACCAAAAGGAATTAAATTGGTCAGACAAACACAAAGTCCCACCATGTGTCACAAGTTGATATGATGGGCTGCTCAAGCAAACAACATTTCACGGTTTACAATCTCACCAAGGAATATTTCACCCAAAAACGAAAATGTGAAACATTATGTGAACCAAACTGGGTTGCCATTGGGTTGAATGCACCCAACAAGGACATTCATTGAAAAACCTCCAGTTGTGTTCCACAGAAGAGTGACTGAAATTACATTTTTGGGTGAACTTTACCTTTTAATCTGGGTTAAGAGAGACTATTTTAACATTGGCTTTACGTATCCGGATAGAGGACTTTACCTTTAATGGTGTCCCCTAAGAGCGTCCTGGTGAGGTCTGTGACGGAGCTCCAGGTGTCCCCTTGGTCACTGCTAGACACGTAGCACAGACGGGTCACGTTCTTCCCTGTAATTAACTGGTAAGACTCAGAGGTGTGACCCAGAACAGCAATGAAGAACAAGAAGATGGTGCCCGTAAATTCATCATAAACGGGGCAAGGGTTCATTGAGCGGTAGCCCTCAAGTCGAGCGCTACTCAACACCTCCATGTCTTTCCACTGAGGAGAGAGAAGATGCTTTTTTGATTATCAAAAAAACATATAATCTATACGGTTAAACCTATGTTGCTGTTTGGAAAAATTTTCCTTTTTTTTTTATTTTTTTTTTTTACTTCATTGGAATGGTACGAAACTTGCTAAAGGTTTTGGCACTTGCTATGGGAACACAAAAAAAGCATGGACATGATTTGAACAGGTTAAATGGTCCTGTAAAAAATAGTCACACTTGTGTCTGCCTTGCTGCCTGCTGTGAGTTTGCTGTGAGTTTGTTTGCTTCGAGGCTGTAAGCAACGTCTAAGCCTCGTATTAGCTTCGTATTTCTTTCTGTTTTGAACCATCATTTACTATAATTTTTGGTTGTTTATATACAACTAAATACAGCGTAGTATAATACTTCTCTGTCGCCAATATCGGATTTATATGTGATAAATGCAAGGAGACAGTCAGGCTGATGGAGAAAATTTCAGAACAAGAGACACGCATCCAAACTTTAATTGAGGATAGTAATTGTGCTAGAGTTTTAGATCCTTCTTTGGAGGCGCCTAGCAAAGTGAACTCTTTACATGATTCGGTTCCGGCTGAATTATTGCCTGTGCAGCAGGGCAAATGGGTGACAGTCAGGGATCGCTATTGTCGCGGATCAAAATCGCTCTTGTCGCCTGACATCAAAGCAAATTTAAAAGGGCTGGCTAATGCTAATCGTAAATTGTCTAAAATTATTATTCATGTTGGCACTAATGATGTTCGACTCCGCCAGTCGGAGATCACCAAAATTAATATTAAAGAGGTATGTGAACTCGCAAGTACGATGTCAGGCACTGTAATTTGCTCTAGCCCCCTTCCTGTACGCAGGAGTGATGAGATGGTGTCCACAAAATAATATAGAATTCATAGACAATTGGAAAAGTTTTTGGGGCAAGCCTGACCCTGTTGAAAAGAGATGGTATTCATCCCTCCTGGGCTGGTGCTGCCTTTCTCTCTAGTAATTTGGCTCATAGTCTTAGAGATGAAACATGACAAGTTGGGCTCCAGGTCAGGAAGCAGACAGACTGGCTAAACCGACCGTCTGCTAGCGGCCTCACGTCACCAAGGTCAGATAAATCCCATCACATAGAGCCTCTTTCACCTAGATATCATCATATAGAGACTGTGTCTGTTCCCTGAATTTGGAAATCCGAAAAACGTCCAAACCCATCTAAGGTTAAAAATGTTATTGATGTTCAACAAATAAAAAACAGATTTAATACAGAGATGAGTCAACCCCACAAGATTACAGTTGTAAACATGAGCCTCGTCCAAAAGGCAAAGGGGGAGGTGTTGCTGTAATTTATAGTAATATTTGACCTAGCATTCACATAATACATTATCGACTTCTATAATTCAATGTTAGGCTGCATAGATTAGGTCAGCCGGAACTGGGAACACTTCCCATAAATACTGATGTACTCGTTATATCATAAGAACAATGGCATCTACGCTAATTTTAGTGTCTTTGTTTATCCCGAGGTTTTCCCGCAGTGCTGAAGTGCCAACTTGCCTCTCCCTATGGAGGATCCCAATTCCACTATACAGATAAAGCGTTGTGGAAACTACGGTTCACGTACCAACCCCGAAGTGATAAAATAAAATAAAACTCTGTATAAAAATGTATAGGCAAGACAAGTAGTTTGTTTAGGCATGGTTTGTAGGAAATTACAAACCTACGCACACACTCACCTAAAGGATTATTAGGAACACCTGTTCAATTTCTCATTAATCCAATTATCTAATCAACCAATCACTTGGCAGTTGCTTCAATGCATTTAGGGGTGTGGTCCTGGTCAAGACAATCTCCTGCTTTGAAACAATCTACATTGTTAAAAGCGCTATATAAATGAGGATGACTTGACTTGTGCGGTCAATAATGATCGCATTGGAAATGAATGGGAGACGAATTTCATCTAGTGGAAGCGACTGATACTGCAGCCAAACAAAATCTTACTTCAAAAGGTAATTTTTTAACTTTCAACTTATTTAGATTTATGGCTATCATTTTCTTGCAGTTTAAGAGTAAATGTGATTTAGTATTTTTGTATTTTTGTGCATATTTCATAACAATACATGTAAAATTCTGTTACTTTTAAGTTCACTTTTTAAAACTTTTTTCACTTCAGCAATAATCTGCTAAGTGTCATCTTTGAAAAGAGATCAAACTTCAGTCTGTGCTCTAAAGCATTCAAGATTTACCACAGTTTAAGTTGAAAAATTAAATGTTCAGGTCTATGCTCAAAAAGTGAATAAATGGATTATAAATGCAGCCTTGTTGCGTCAAAGAACAGAACTCACAAAACATGAGCACAATGGAAGCTTTTCCTTTAAACGTTTACTTTATTCAAAGCCATCCTTTGTTGCTGTGTCATGCATTGTTTATTGTGTAAAGTAATGCATGTTTATTTTCTGTTTTAAGGTTATCAAACCATTCCCTATTCCTTAGTCCCTAATCATGTCATTCAGTTCATTTCAACTACTCTATTCAACATATTCAACTAATGGCATCAAAACCATCTGGAAGAAAAATATAGAATTAAAAAGGAATGGATTTGTCCCTTTGCATCCTTCATGTGTTGAGCAAGCTGTTTTCAAGTTTGGGCAGAGATGAACTATTTATAACACCTAGACAACTTGACAAGCGTAAATATAATTTAGTATAAAAAACATTATCAAACTAAAATATAGCATTCACAAAAAAAAATAAAACATTCGGCCATTTTTTACCAACACGCGAAGAGCACAGGGGGGTTAATAGTTATAATATTGTTGATATATGTTAAAACCAGCTTACTTCCACATAGGTTTTGTAAAAGGTGCCTTTGCGCATGACCAGCAGATGTGCTTGAGCGTCTGCCGGAGTCAGCCTCTCCTCACAGAAGGCCAAGAAACAGCTGGATCGAGGAACGTAGACCAAAGCCGGCACACGGTACGTGACTCCACTCGGCTCCTTCTGGAAGAGCGTGGATCGTGCTGGGAAGTACTGAGACCCCATAGCCTCACTTTACTAAAAAATAAATTGTTCAAGTCAGTAACCTTTTTCTTTTACCAATTCAAACTCGAATGCAACATTTGCAAAAGTGAACCCTATAAATGTTTCCCTCCACTGTATAGCGGCTGGTTTTATATTTTTTTGGTTTTGAGTCATGAATAATCACATCATGAATATGCATAAGCGACAGTGGCGGAAGAGAAGATGTTCACTGCATGGTGGCTTAAACTTGCTTTTTTGTGCTTGACAGCTCCTGCTTGCCGTCTGATTTTCATAACGTGGAAAAGAGCAGCAAGGACATTCTGCTCCTTTCATCCTCACATCTCCTTTCGCGTTTCATTAATGAACTCGTGAAGTCATTTTTAAACAAAGAAAAGCCTTCCTAAAGTCTTCCAACTTTCAAGGAAGTACCGCTACTGAAGTTCTTGGTGATAAAAATAGTGCTGACACACACAAAATACATGCAGAAAGTGTGACAGTCAGTGAGGACTATTGTGTTAAAAGAAAGACAGTAGGACAGAGAGCACAGTTCATGTCAGCATTTTTACAAAAGGCTTATTCTGGCTTTTAACTCGACTCGCAGCTGAATAGCAAAGCCTGCCAAGCTTTGTAACGTTTTTTTCTTCACAATAGTGTGTTCATCACAACCATAGTTAGTATGAAATACACAAAAACAAGTTGTTCACTTGCTGTGATAATTCTTAATATTGCTGTGATAATTTCAATAATCACTGTAAAGTCTGTCTCTTATGACAACAACAAAACAATACCCATGTCTACAAAACCCACTTTCTGGTGTGGTCTTTGCTTTTGGGTAATTGTGTTAAACATGTTTTAATTTTCTCAAAAATATTAAATAGAACGTAGCAAATTATTTAGCTAAAATAACTTACTAAACACCGGAGCACAAAAAGAGTACTTACAGCAAACAGGCAGCGTCGTGAGATGAGTGTTAGATGCGCGGATGTGTGAGATCGAGAGGTTGAAAGTGTGAGAAAGTGCACGTGTTAGTCTGTGACAAGTGCACTATATAGCAAAGACTATCAAATGGGGATCCATTCACTGCCATGTTCGCTGTTGTGCATTGACCTAGAAGTGGGCTTGACTTGTCAAAAAACAAAAGCCAATCCAAGACTACGTCTGTACATCTATTCAGCCTGGGGTGTTTTGTTTAATTTGGGGAAACGGGCTGGTTGGCTAGGGACACATTGACATTGCCACTTCATTTATATAGCACCATATAATCACAAGACTGTTCAAATGTGCTTAACAATAATGCAATGAAACTAATTACAAACATAATAATAATAATAAAACACTTCACATTGCATCACACGATAATGCACATTTAAACCATACAATAACCTGACCAAAAAATAAATTTATTGAAAAGGCATAAAGAATAAATAAGTTAAGTTTTGGGTGCTAATCTAATGTGTTCGAAGGATTGGGACCGACCGCCTAAAACGCTCTAGCGCTCTGGTTCTTGGACGGAGCGATTAAGGCTGAAATAAAGTGAAATGCAGAAGTCCAGATGAGATTAAATACAGTTTCTGCTTAATTCGGTTATGTTCACTCTAAGGTGACCAGATTTCTGAAATGGAAACCAGTTCAGTGATCAAAATGTATTGAAATCTCTACTTGTTATTAGCTATGAGTTGAATAATAAATGCGAAACATTTTTGCATGCTTTGTTTTTAATTGTTGTGGATTCCATATAGGCTACTGTTATTATTATTAATAATATATGAATAATATTATGGTGAATAGTATGTGATTAATATTATGGTGTTTGCTGGTCAACCCTAACCAAAACAAACAAAAGGGGGGAAAAAACTATAATAATAATAATAATAATAAAATAGTCCATATTCTTATTTGATAAGAAAAAACCTATATCAAAATTTATTTCATACTGTCACGATCTCCAGTCACTACATTTCCCAGAATCCTCTTGGCTCCCTCCTGCACACACTCTATCACGCGCACCTGCCACCATTCCCTCACCTCGTCAGCTCCACATGAAAGCACACGCCTCAGCCTGAGCGTTCGTCTGGCCTTGAACAAGGAAAGACTCTCTGACCTGTTCTCCATCATTCCCAGCGATCGTTCTTTTGAAGTTATTCCTTGTGTCTTCCCCTGGTGTTTCCCTGTTTGTGCTAGGGAAATCTACCTTCAATACTCACCTGTTGTGCCCGCATAGTGATGGGAAACCGAGGCTGGGGATGGCTAAATGAGGCTTCCTGAACCACTGAGACCTCGCAGTCCATTGCTTCACCCAGAGGTTCATTACTCGAAGCTTCATTCAGCATTGCTCACTAGTGACACCTACAGTAGCTACTGTGCAAAGAAGTAGCAGATAAATTCATTAATTCTGAACCAATGACCTGAGCAGACATTTGTCCATTGCCTGGTTATAAAATAAAATATGTATCTTTCTCTGTCTGAATTTACTTGTGCAGAGACAACTGTCACACACAAGGAACAGGGGATGCAGGGGAACATATTGCCAGTGCCAGCTGGTATAGATGTGGATACTGATGCTTCTGTTGAGGCCAATATACCAGAGGATCCTCAGAGCTTGTGAGATTCACTTCTGATAAATAGCGGTCCACTTCTACAGTAGTTCCACTTCTCCTTCTACCTCATTCTACTGTGATCAACCGTGCTTTCCAGCAGATGCCAAAGGTCATCAATAATAGAGGTACAAAGAAAAGAAAGAAAAAAAGTTTTTTCACAGTACTAATCACAAATATGAAAATCCACACAACAAAGAAACATCCTACTTACTGCTGGAAGCAGAATGGAGACCAGAACCTCTGGTTACAGAAGCACATTCAGATTGTAATCTTGATATGGCTTCTTGCAGTTTCCCTTGACTTAAGAATCCCAGTTTTGTACAAATGTACTGCATTTCCCTGACCCTCCGGTCCAGGCTGTCACCCAGCTGCCTTGTTAAATAGGACTTGAGACCTTTTGCTTAATCGTTACAGCATGATTAAGCATCTTCATCAAAGGCATCACTTTGGAGGCAGACACAAGCTCTACAATAGCCTGGGGAAAAGGGGCAAGAACATGTAAAGGATCTTGACTGCCTCACTCCAGGGCTAGAGGAGGGGTGACGTCGGTCTTAGAGAGGCCAGGGCTGTCTACCTCAATGATCCACTTCAGACCTGGTCTGCTCCTGTACTTGTCTGCTCCAGTCTCTCTTTTGCTGTAGTGCTGGTTCGGAAACAGGTCACATGGATTGAATTTCATTGAAGCTACTGATGTCATCAAAACATTTCCTCACAATAAGGTTTAGTGCATTTGCAATGCAAATCGCATGCCTAACATTTAATGATCGTACACATGCTATCATGTTGGCATCAGCATCAGTTACCAGGCACTTCACTTCATCCGTTATGCCCCACTCCTCCATGAGCTTGATCTGTCCCGTAGCCAAGTTCACAGCAGTACGGCTCTTAGGGAACTGCTCTACACCTAGAGCTTGTCATTGTCATCTATAAAATGGCATGTTACTGCTAGGTAGGCCTCCACGTTTAGGGATATGTCCACATGTCAGAGGTTAGGCTTATAGCTGTACCTTTCTCCAACTGCTCTCTGGCCTTCTCCTTAGCCTCCTTGTATTTACTATTAACCATGCCCTTCAAAGCCTTTGGATAAAAATAAATGCAGTTCCTCTTACTTTCAACTTTTTAAATAATGATGAACCACTTTATTAATCACATACCTTTCGAGTTGGGACAACAGAAGTCGGATCCAACACATGCAGGAGCTCCCTAAACCCTTCATCATCCACAATGGACAAGGGTTGGGAGTCCTTGATGACCATGTTCACCTGGGCCTCATTCACCATTTCTTTTGGAGGTGTTATTGCTGTATGTCCGCTCCTTCAGGCGCAGTGCCTGTCACAATGCTTGTGATTACGTATGTTACTTTTGTGTTCGTGTATTCTTAAGTCTCTTTTTGTTTTACCAACATAACAAAGCCCACATGGGCATTTAAGTAAGTACACAACAAAGGACGTACGGCAAGTAATTCTCCCTCTCACGAGAATATCTTGCCAGTCCATGGATGTGGAAAATAATTGCCTAGCCTAATCATCGCATTACAATTCACGCAACTCCTACAAGGGAAATTATGGAAGCTTGTTTCCGCCACTGAATAAAATAATAATTGCAACTTTTTATCTCACATTTGCGAGATATGAAGTCAGAATTGTGAGAAATAGTCGCAATTCTGAGATAGTCGCAATTGCGAGATATAAAGTCGCAATACTGAGAAATAAAGTCGCAATTGCGAGAAAAAAAGACTGAATTGAGACTTTTTATCTCACAATTTTGACTTTTTTTCTCACAATTGCGAGTTTACATCTCGCAATTCTGACTTTATAACACATAATTGCGAGTTTATCGTCTGACATCTTTTCTCAGAATTATGAGATATAAACTCGCAATTGCGAGTTATCAGGCCAATTCTAAGGAAAAAAAAGACTGACTTTTTTCCCCTCAGAATAGTTTATATCTCACAATTTTGACTTTACAACACGCAATTGCGACTTTATATCAATCAATTCTGACTTTATATCTTGCAATTCTGACTTTATAACACGCAATTGAGACTTTATATCACGCAATTCTGACTTTATAACACGCAATTGCGACTTTATATCACACAATTCTGACTTTATAACCTGCAATTGCAACTTTATATCAATCAATTCTGACTTTATATCTCGCAATTCTGACTTTATAACCTGCAATTGCGACTTTATATCACGCAATTCTGACTTTATAACACGCAATTGCGACTTTATATCAATCAATTCTGACACGCAATTGCGACTTTATATCATGCAATTCTGACTTTATATCTCGCAATTCTGCCTTTATAACACGCAATTGCGACTTTACATCAATCAATTCTGACTTTATATCTCGCAATTCTGACTTTATAACACGCAATTGCGACTTTATATCAATCAATTCTGACTTTATATCACGCAATTCTGACTTTATAACACGCAATTGCGACTTTATATCACACAATTCTGACTTTATAACCTGCAATTACGACTTTATATCAATCACTTCTGACTTTATATCTCGCAATTCTGCCTTTATAACACGCAATTGCGACTTTATATCAATCAATTCTGACTTTATATCTCGCAATTCTGACTTTACAACACGCAATTGCGACTTTATATCAGTCAATTCTGACTTTATATTTCGCAATTCTGACTTTATAACACGCAATTGCGACTTTATATCACGCAATTCTGACTTTATATCACGCAATTCTGACTTTATATCACGCAATTCTGACTTTATAACCTGCAATTGCGACTTTATATCAATCAATTCTGACTTTATATCTCGCAATTCTGACTTTATAACCTGCATTTGCGACTTTATATGACGCAATTCTAACTTTATAACACGCAATTGCGACTTTATATCAATCAATTCTGACACACGCAATTGCGACTTTACACCATGCAATTCTGACTTTATATCTCGCAATTCTGACTTTATATCTCGCAATTCTGACTTTATATCTCGCAATTCTGCCTTTATAACACGAAATTGCGACTTTATATCTATCAATTCTGACACACGCAATTGCGACTTTACATCATGCAATTCTGACTTTATATCTCGCAATTCTGACTTTATAACCTGCAATTGCGATTTTATATCACGCAATTCTGACTTTATAACACGCAATTGCGACTTTATATCAATCGATTCTGACACACACAATTGCGACTTTATATCAATCAATTCTGACTTTATATCTCGCAATTCTGCCTTTATATCACGCAATTGCGACTATATCAATCAATTCTGACTTTATATCTTGCAATTCTGACTTTATAACACGCAATTGCAACTATATCAATCAATTCTGACTTTATATCTTGCAATTCTGACTTTACAACACGCAATTGCAAATTTATATCAATCAATTCTGACTTTATATTTCGCAATTCTGACTTTATAACACGCAATTGCGACTTTATATCAATCAATTCTGACTTTATATTTCGCAATTCTGACTTTATAACCTGCAATTGCGACTTTATATCACACAATTCTGACTTTATATCAATCAATTCTGACTTTATATTTCGCAATTCTGACTTTATAACACGCAATTGCGACTTTATATCATGCAATTCTGACTTTATATCTCGCAATTCTGACTTTATAACACGCAATTGCGACTTTATATCATGCAATTCTGACTTTATATCTCGCAATTCTGACTTTACAACACGCAATTGCGACTTTATATCAATCAATTCTGACTTTATATCACGCAATTCTGACTTTATAACACGCAATTGCGACTTTATATCACACAATTCTGACTTTATAACCTGCAATTGCGACTTTATATCACACAATTCTGACTTTATAACCTGCAATTGCGACTTTATATTAATCAATTCTGACTTTATATCTCGCAATTCTGAGAAATAAAGTCAGAATTGCTAGATGTAAACTTGCAATTGTGAGAAAAAAAGTCAGAATTGTGAGATAAAAAGTCGCAATTACCTTTTTTATTTTTCATTCTGTGGCGGAAACAAGCTTCCATAGAAATTGCCCGGATCAAGGGCTGTAAGAAAATTGATAGGCGGAGTGTAAGAATCAGCTCTAACCAGCATATCTCTCAAATTATGCGACCTCTTATAGGCAAAAAGTGGAGGGTTTTTAAAAGACTAGCCGATCTGTTTATCACTAGATAAAACATCCGATTCCGATTTTAAATTCCAGACTTGACTCCATACGATTTTCCTTGGAATACATTATGTCTTATATCCTTTCTTGACGTTAAGATTTTTAGATCTACTGGACAGGCGCTACAGACGACAGTATTTAGTAAATCCACACATACGAATAATTTTCTACATTCTATAAGTTACTATCCTCCATCTATGAAAAAAAGCCTAGTCTTAGTCAGTTTTTGCGTATAAGGAAGGAGGATTTGTAGTATACTGATGAAGAATTCGAAAACCAGGTGAAAATAGTATATGACCTTTCCTTTCTAAAGGTTACGATAAAATAAATCTGGACTCAAGTTTGGATAGGGTACGTGGCATTGAACGAGAATAACTTTTTCAGAAAAAAACAACCATTTCAGATAATCGAGTGGTCTTATCTACGACATTTTCTCCCCTTTCGGGTGAGATTAAATCAATAGTGAATAAGCATAGACATGTTTTATCTAGTGATACACAGAATATATATAAAATATAGAAATTTCTATAAAATATAGAAAATATATTTCATAACTTTGTTGTTAACGCAGTATTTGTTAATGTCCAATTAATATTCTTAAAATGATTATTTCAATAGTATTTTATAGTACGGAACGTTGCAGGGTAATGAATCAAACATCTAAAAAATATATATTATTGCATCTTCAAAATGAACAATATAATTTTTTCCCCCAAATTATACATGTAATAATACAATACAAATGTTTCATAAATAATGCTCTTAATTATTCCAAAGCATCATAAGATATGAAGAACATTAAAGGTAACATTCATATCAAAGATATTAAAGAACAATCGATTCACACATTAAGGAAAAAGAAGAAAAAATAAAAGAAGACATAACAGAAAGAGGTATACGTGTATAATCCAAATAAAGAAGAGGAATTTAAATCTTTGTAGATGTCCATAGTTCGGGTTGCTTCGCGTTTGAAAGTCCTTGCAAAGTTTCAAAGTAAATCTTCATGTCAGCCTTAAAATGGTGATGCTGGGTTTCCTTTCAGACCATTTACATTGGATTATGTAAAACTTACCAAGTAATATAGCCTAATAAGATTTAACATAAAAACGTGACTCTTGTCAATCTTTTTTGTCATAATAACATTAACATATTAAATAAATATTCCACATCAATCCAAAATCATTTAACATACATACATTCAAAGAAAAGATGTAAAATAGTTTCAGTTTCCTTTTTACAAAATACACAGAATTCAGAAAGGTCATTTTATATATTTTTAGTAACTGGTTTGTTGGATAAGTTTTAGTTTTAAAGTATAATTCATAAACTTTATTATTGAGACAGTATTTGTTATTATAAGTCCAAATCAATCTCCAATTAATATTTCCAAAACGGTCATATGAACAATATCAAATGTTACGAGCATAGAGGCGCATGACATTCAACGTCATCAGCAGGCGACACGTGACAAGACGTCATCAGCAGGCGACATCTGACATAACGCGCACCTGAAAATTGCATAGACAGTAAAAGAAATTTGATCAGGAGCGACTGCAATTCATAACAGGTCTGTGTCGATGTTTGTATGGAGCAAAAGAATATAATCTAATGACGATTCACAGGAATATAAGAGCAATGTCTTTTGAATTTGACAGAATGCATGTTTGACTTCTGTAAGTTAAGGGGATGAACGCGTTTATAGTTCCTGATGAAGACAGAACTCGTGCACTCATCCTCATGCCTTATTTAAGGGGGTCATGACATGAGAAAAACCACTGCCTTTCGTGTTTCTCATAAGAGTTTCGGGTTTAGTTTGGTTGACAGCTACTTTGCCAAGGTGCAAAACATCTCTAGAGTGAGTAACCCTGTTTGGTAATACTGGATGTGAATGAACACTGTTGAACTCGTGCTGTAACGTTAGTCTCTTTAACATGGTCATGAGAATCCGTCATGATGTCGAGGTTCCTCTGACTTCTGTCCTGGCGAATGAAGAATGAGTCGAGCACGTAAAAGATTTGTTCAAAAGCAGATTCGTTTGCAAGCATAAAATCACTACAGACATCTTAGTTTCAGTGCGAGTCTTGGGTTGATGAACGATTGTCGTCATTGAGTTCGCGCTTAAATCATCGGCGAGTAACTGTCGTTTAACTCCCGATAACCGATTAATCAACCATAGTTTTAAAATGTATACTGAACGAAAACAAAAGTAACACATTAAGTAGTGCTGAACTTTATTACAAAAATGTAGAACTGCTGGACCATCAAAATGTTCTGTACTTTTTAAATATAAGTATTAATATATTTATAATACCTTATCATTCACGTTAGCATGTAGTGCTAGAGAAGCAACATTTAAATGTAAAAATGTATTTGTAAAAAGTGACAGTCACGTGTATATTGTATATATTCTTACACTTTGTTGAAGACATTTTTTAAATGTAATTTTGGTGATCAAAGATGAGTTTTAGGGGGTAAAATTATTGACTTGCATGCAACCAAATAATCCGTTAGTAATCAGATTGACGGCTCAAACCGGAACTGTCCGTTTGATAAAAATCCTGTGAGCGCAAAGAATAAACTCCTACAGGTTTGTGTCGGGTAAGAGAGCAAATATATGGAGGCAATAGACCCAAAATTGATCTATAAGTAAGTAAACAAGTACCAATGTTTACATCTGCGTATTGATGATGATGACCAACCAACTCTGTTGTACAGATCACAGTGATGAGTATTTGTATATGATTGATTGTAAGCTGAGCTCTGACTCTTGTGTGTGTAGGTCAGGATGTCCCGCGTGTGGACGGGCGGTCACTCCTCCCCGCTGCTGTGCGCTGCCGTCTCCTGTGAGTCGACGGTGGCGACCGGAGCCGAGGCCGGAGAGCTTACCCTGTGGAGCCCCGCCGGCTCTCCGCTCTCCTCGCTCCGCCTGAGCGCTGACGTCTCGGGCCTGTGCTTCTCCCCGGCGAACGCCTCGCTCCTGTACGCCTGTCACGGGCGGGCCCTGACCCTGCTGGACCTCCGGAGCCTGAAGACGCCTCTGGCGGAGCTGGAGGACGTGGCCGAGGATGAGATCAACAGTGTGTGTGTGGACGAGAGCGGGCGAACGCTCGCTGCGGGCGACGACACCGGGGCCGTGACCCTCGTGGATCTGCAGCTGATGAAGGCCAGCGGGACGCTGCGCACACACACCAACATCTGCTCGTCCGTGGCCTTCAGACCCCGCCGGCCTCAGAGCCTGGTGTCTGCGGGACTCGACATGCAGGTACGACGACACCCAGGGTCTCTAAAGCGCTCGCTGGCGGCTCTGTGATGGCAAGGGTTTCTAACTGAAAGTGGGACACGTTGACGAGATCATCCCGTTTAAAAAAATGTATCTAATGGCCGATGTAAAGCCTATATATGATATCTCACTACTTAGTAGGGCTGTCAAAATGGCTGAAAAGCTCAATTCAAAAATCTTTCTTAAATATTAGCAAAATTCTAATTATATTCGAATTCTAAAGCAATATTTACTGTTAGAGGAATAAAGTACTGTAATGTCTCCGATGCCCACTAGAGGGAGCGAGCGAGCGCAATGAGCCAATATAAACCAAATCAAGCATCACACCTTTTATTGAAATGAAATGACATTCACTTTTTAAAGTGCATTAACTTTTGAAACAATTGTTCTTAAATAAAATCTACTTTTCTTTAATGTGCACACAAGGACAATTAGGTTTTAACAGTGCATAAAACTGTGTAAGTGCTTCAGTAACCTGAGAAAACACACTTCAACACACAGCGTAATGAATGACATGAACACACAACAGCAAACTGGCATTCAGAAACACTCACTACATCTACATGATCATCACACACACCAGCAGCTCACACATACACACACTTAGGTTTCATTGTGAATTTATGTAAATTTGTTGTGTTTTGTATAAAGACTACTTATATTTCTATATTTACTCTAAAATTTTTATATATTCAATTTTAAGAATTAAAAAAATGTTGTTTTTCCAATTACAAAACGTTCTTTAATGCAATACATCATCTTTTTCTAAAGTATCGGTTCAGGTATTTAAAATTATCGATTTGGCACTGGTATCGAAAAACCCCAAACGTTACCCAACCCTAAACTGAAGCCGCCGCGCCGCCATATTGGTATTCCCTTACATTCGATTCCTGCACATTATGACAGCGCAAACGTTCTTCTTCATTACAGTAGAGAACATCAGATCAGCTGACGGATGAGACAGCTCAATACTGATATTACGAATGTCACTGATTCTTCTGAAATCTCAATACAGATTTATGTTTTGTGCACACAGCTTAATTCGTCATGTATTGTTTTTAATCGTACTCTTACTGTAAATGATTCAACAGTGGTTTCATTAACAACATATTTCTAAACGGTAAGATAACGACTCAAACGTTGGCTAAATAAATACGGACGCACCGAATTCTGGATGCACTTGGCCAAAAACCGAAACCAAAAATGACTTTTCTTTTAATTCATGATTTAATTGTATTAATATTAGACTTTTTAATATCATGAAATTGTATTAATCTGAATTGAAAAACAAATGATTAAAATAATCAAACTTTTATGGAAAGTAACAGCAACAAATTGGACTAAAAATATTTTAGAACAAAATTAAATGTTATTCTCCATCCAGTTCTTTTCAACAGAATCAAATGTATTATTATTAATTTACTTTACTTTACTTTTTTATCAATTATCCAATACATATTATTATAAGCAAAACAGTAGTCAAGTAATGAACTCTTGTGAATACAAAAAGTTTAAATATGCTACACAATCATTTTAATAAAAACAACAGGCATAACTGATCCTGCTGATTATGTAAACATATTTCTACTTAAGTTGAAAATGGCTGCAAAACAGTAATAATAATTTCAGTAATGGAACCAAAACAAACTGTGAACAACAGATGTAGCCTCGAGTCCAGAACATAGTTTTGCAGGGCTACACAAATGATGTTAATGTAACTGCTGTACACATAGCAAAGTACACTGCTTTCTATTCAAGTCAAAGTGCAAGGTTTCTCTTCAAGAGCAAGAGTTGCTCAGCTTTCCTTTGCTTTATTTTTTTGCCGCCAATTTTCCAGAATATATTTTGAAATTCGATACACTGTCCCTGTTAGCACTGCATTTTCACCCGCTATAATATATATATATATATATATATTTCAACCGCCACCTTCAACATTTCTCACATTATCAGTTTATTCGCTATAGTTTAGACAATGGTGATAAACATGAGCAGAACTCAGTGGATATTTGACTGGTTGTGTCCGTCCTTCTGTTAGACTCTCACACATGAGTTATGTTGAATATCGTCAGCTGTTAAATTTAACTACACAATTAGATAATACCAGTTTAGCTCAACCAGTGACCAAGCAATGCTTCATGTTGTTCATTGTGTGTAAAAAGAGCATTAGCAATTACAGAAAACACACTTCAGCAAAACATGATCAGGTCTGGATAATTTTTGGTCCCACATTTTTATATAGATTTTACAGGTAGTCACTGTATGAAGAATTTTTGGGTATAATGTGTCACAGTTTACTTTATTTTGCTCTCCTCACTTACATAAATGAACTATAGTGTCCTGCACACACTAGTAAAAAATATCAAAAATGATATCTGGTGTCTGAATCATTTTAGGTTTGGCTGTAGGTAGACCTGCATGTAAACTGATGAGTTTGACTGGTGTCCTTCAGAAATCACTCTAATATGGTGATTTGATGCTCAAGAAACATTTATGATTATTATCAAAGTTGAAAACAGTTATTTACAGTTTTTTTCAGGATTCTTTGATGAATGGAGAGTTCAAAAGAACAGCATTAATCTGAAATATAATCTTTTGTAACTTTTAATACTACTGTTGAAAAGTCGGGGTCTGTAAGAATTATTATATTTTTCTATGGGGAAAGAAATCAATACTTGTATTCACCAATGATGAATTCCATTGATCAAAAGTGTCAGTAAAGACATGTGTGACGTGCCGAGTGTGACAGGTGTGTGTGTGTGTGTCGCCCACAGGTGTGTCTGTGGACCCTCCCGAAGCCTCGTCCCGCCTGGAGCGTCAGTCTGCAGGACACACAGCAGGAGCACACGGGGCAGGTGTTCAACCCTCCTCTGGCTCACTGCGTGTGTGTGTCATCCTGCGGGGACGTGTGTGTGTGCGCGGCGGAGGACGGCGGGCTGCACCTGCTGCGTGTGTGTGCCGACGGCCGGCTCCGGGAGCGCGGGATGATCCCGGCACACAGTCAGGGGGCGTCGCAGGCTCACTTCATCAGCTTTCTCTCGCACCCGTACTGGCTCGCCAGCGGAGGCAACGACGGGCGTGTGGCTCTCTGGGACCTCAGCCGACACCCACTGGTGGAGCACAGCAGGAGCAGGAGGAAGAGGAGGACGAGGAGGAGCCAGAACCTGCAGGACGAGGAGGAGGAGGAGACGACACCCCGCATGTGTTTCCAGCACGCAGAGAAGGTGAACTGGGTCTGTCCCGCTGTGCTGGAGGGAAAGCCCAGTCTACTGGTGACCGACCAGACCAACTGCCCAACGGTGTACTCGCTCGAGCCACTGTAACATATACAGCTGAAAGATCCTTCACATGCATTAAACTTATGCAAACTTCAAGATCTGCAGCTTATGATGCCTTTCTCAGGCGTTTGCTCCTCTGTTGATCTGATGTGTGTGTTTATCAGGCCCTCACACTGCGACTAAAGCCCTATTCAGACGGGACTTGTTTAACATGGAGAGGGGGGGTAGAGTAATTCTTCTCAGTGATTTTAGTCCCGTCTGAATGTGCATCTCAGTAATCATCACGGTCAATATCAGTAAAGATTACAGAGAATTTTACCTGGTGTAAAAAGGTCTGGAAAAATGTTTAGTTTTTCAACTAAAAACGTAAAACTTTTTGCTGTTTATTTACACCACAACTGTATTTTGGGAGCCTGAAAACGCAAACTTTTGAAAACGGGTTACAAAGTGCAAGGTTTTTGGGCTGGACCCGAATATTCGTTCGGTGGGTTGGTATTCAATTTGAAAATGTGACATTTGAATATTCGTCTTTTTTTTTTCTTTTTTTTTGCACACCTGGCATCCCCCTCGAAACGGTTCTCATTAGCACTTGAATATGTTTTACACTATAAAATCTGGTGAAATATAATACTTAACATATAACTTCATTATAGCTACTTAAATATATTTGCTTCTTCTTGGACTCCTAAAAGTGTTCCTGCAACGGGAGTATTCTCTGGCTAGATCGCAGAACAGCGGAGTGTGTGTGGACAGAAGTGCATGCCTGAGCTTGTGTTTTGGGTAAAGCTGCTGAAGGGTTGGTCAAAATCCCTTGCCTCTTCAAATACATCTATAATCATAAATCCTTTTGGATGCTTATATACTTCCTTATAAAAAATCAATAATCAAATATATTCATTATCACATACTTATTTTTATATTCTTTGTGCTTGTGAAATTATATTTTCTTAAATGCATGTGATGGAAGTAACCAGTTTCTTTTACATGCATTCCAATCTTACTTTGAGATTGCACGTAGTACACGCAGGACACGAAGGCCATGTAACCCACAAGGCCGTTTGTCTCTTTCTCTGGTATCAGAAGAAAGGTTAGAGGGTCCTAAAGGCAGCGTGGACACATATGATCCTTCGCTGGACAGATGGTCAAGCTATATTGAGCGTTACTATTGAACTTTAATTGTTGTATTAAAGTGTATTCTTTCCAGTATATTTCCTTCCTTGGGAGTAAATGCCAGTTATCTGTTTTTCTCCCAAACGAGTGAATGTTTTAGCATTATGTTTTGGTATACTCAACTGATAATAAGGAGCTCAGACTCTCTTCAGCCTTGATGGGAGCTGTTATTTGCTAGTGTCTGTTATTTGTGTGTGTGCGTATGACATTCTATGTAGGTTCTGGACGTTCGGACCAGACAACCCGGCGCCCTGCTCTAACCGGCGAGGCCACCACAGACCTAAATCTATTGAGTGGACGACAACTATCTTTACTAATGGCGATAGGCACCCCTATCTCCTCACATGTGTTAAATTGTTTAGGCTCTTAATGTTTCTTAGCCAATGAGAATCATTCAACCTGTAAGCAATGACGTAGCTTAGACCTTGGAAATGGTATAACTGCTGTGATCTTTGTAACTGTAAGGGAGGCGGCCTACGAACTCCTGTGTGAGTCTTGAAGCTGACTTCTGCTGATGAAACTGCAAACTATCTTCAGTAAAACTTTTCTTTAATTTTTTATAATTCTGACTCCGGGTCTTCATTCTTCATATCTGGTTCTGGGTCTTTAACTGTACACCCCCTTACAGTTATGGTGGAGGACGCGGCAATTATTCTTTGGTGACATCCCTGGCTAATCAACAAACAAGGTAGTCATTTTATTATTTGGTTAGGGCTATCTGATTGGGAGAGATTTTGAAGGGGAGCGGGAGAGCTTCACTCCGATGAGGAGAGTGAAGATTAATTATACTGAAGGTTAAAGTATAAAAGGAAGTCGCTGATAGCATTGTTTAAAGTTTTAACAAGAGCAGACAGCGCAAGCGAAGCGTGCTCTGTGGGGGCCCCATTGGGCATTGTTGGTATAGCAACACCCCAGCAGAGTACGTCCCTGGATTGTAGGTCCAGTGGCACCGAAAACCTGCTCAATCTCTTCCATCTCAGATAGGGGATCCCCGAACTTAGTGAAGTGAATCAGGCAGTTAGGGATACTAACAATAATAGGGTTGTTTGCCAGGGATGCATCAGGAACGATTCCGAGAAAAAAAAAAAAAAAAAAAAAGAAGTTGTGACCCAAATTGGCGTGGACCAGTATATGTAACTGTGATTTTGGAGTATACTTTGCAGTTTCATCACGCAGAAGCCGAGCTGTGTTGTTAAAAGATCGCCGCCTCCATTTCTGCAATAACTTCAGGTGAGTATGAACCATGATTAAGATATGGTAAGCAGCTGTGCTCTGAAGCCCTCACTTCAAAGAAATTTGCAGAAATTATTAAGTAAATGGTAGTCAGTATTTTGATTCTGATTGGAAATTTAAACAACAACTTGACTGGCTACCAACAAACAAAGAAACTGAAATATTGAAATGTTTAGCCTTGTATTGCTTACGATGATTACAAAAAGCAAGTGAAGTAAATTCTGGGTCGGGGATAATTTCCCTCGACAAGCGACTAAAGTTAAAAGGAAACTTTGTGAAAACAACTTACAATATTTTGAGCATTTCCATGCAGCTTATGAAAATTAATGTTCTGCCAATGATAATGATGAAGATTATGATTTGGCTATTATGATTATATCCGCCACTGGTGGACTGTAAAAGAATACAGAGAACTGCTTATCAGTGGCTCTGTTTGCATTCCTGAATGGGACACACACTGCTTCAAGAGTGTGCAGTAAGTGGAGCCGACAGAGAGTGTTTAAAAATGTGATGGTGACAAATTCCTGGTATTAATGTGGGTTTGAAAGTTGATCAGTGTTTAAATGACGACATTAACATTTTTCGTCTGAAAAATAAGAGATAAAAAAACAAGGTCAAAAGATTGAAGTCTTAAAGTGAATCTTGTTGAAGAAAAGATCTATAATAGTAATTTTTATAAGTGAATTGATGAACACTAGTTGATGTAAAATTAATGACTCCAACAAATGTGAGTTGCAAAATATATCAAAGTAACTAAAAGGATGATTGTGTTATAATTAAACATTTTAAAAAGGTTTTAGATGATATAGAGAGACTTATCTCACAGATGATTTACAATAACTGCAAAAGTATCACAAGCAGATAGGTCTAGCCTCGTCAAAGTTAGTGTGAATCCTAATTGGAGATGCATAAACTCCAAGAGAAAACTTAAGTCAAATATTAAACTACGGTTGAGAACTTGACACTAAAATCAAGATTGAGAAATGTGAAACATTATTTAGAACTAAAATAATTATTTTTATTGAAGATCAAATAAGCATAAGCAGGACTGGATTAACAGTTGCTGAATGCTGATTAAACAAACAGCTTGAAAAGTTGACCATGAAAGAACTAGAAGCTGATGTTTTGCTTTCAAAAGATAAGTTTGTTATTGGCTGTAATGAAACAGTTTGCTTATCTGGATCTGATGTGTACTGTGGCTGAAACTGCCAGTGCAACAGAGACTCAATCTGAGTGGAAATTTGTAATGTCTAAATAAAGACAACTATAAAAATTATGTTTATTTGGAAACACATGTAATTTCTGGCAAATATGCCTTAAGCTGGGATAGAGTTATAGGATGGTAGATAAAAGTTTGATGTTAGAAGTTTATGAGAGTGCAGTGTGCCAGTCCTGAATGTCTCAGAGTCTCTCTCATTCAATGTCAGCTAAAAGCTGTTATCTGAGCCTGTCATTAGTGATAATAAGCTATTTGAATTAAAACACAGTGTTTCAGTTGAAGAATCATAGACACAGAGATGTTTAAAGAAACAATTGCCATAAAGGGCAATTTGTATTTGTAAATGTTTTAAATGTAAAACTGAATGACTTTAAAGAAGTCTTTAAAATAATAATACAGACCTTAAACTATAGAAGTGACATCTTTGATTAGGTTATTTTAGGACCAGTAACTTCTTTGTCTGATCTTAGTCCCCACCATGAAACGGGGGTGGGCCGACGCCTTCGGCTACAGAAACTCTACACTGAATGTACGGTTGTGATCTAAATCCACTGAGTAGCTAGGTTGCTGCTTTTAAGATGGTTAATGGATTTAAGTGATTAAATACTGTTGTTATTAACCTGTCTCCCTGTGTTACAACTATTAGGCAGTCCGAATGGCCCTGGTGACTCTTGATTGTGTCTTTCCTAAGCTCCAGAGAACAACAGATTTTGTTGAAGAAAACGGTCAAAGATTCTGTGATGGAAAAAAAGCGGTCACCAGTGGGCACGAGTGACCATCTCTATGACGGGTAAGACCTTCTTTGGCCAGACAGGGGGCAACCTAAGCCAGAGTGGATTCACGTAAAGTCACTGGGCATTTCCTGAATGGAGATGTTTTATGTGAGACAGGTATGAGAGTTGAGCAGGAGCTGTGAGGCCAGCAGCGTCCTTATGCCGTTAAGGGGAGATGACGCGGTGACGAGTTACGGCATGTCTCCCCAATAAAGCAAAGCTCCTCTATACCACTCACCAGAAGAAACCGCATTAGTTGTATGGCTTGTTTTTCATTGTGACAAGCGTCTGCAAATATGCCAGGGGAAAAAGGAAACACCCTGAAGGAGGTTATAGATAAAGAGCTAACAGGAATGGGCTTTCGGGGTTCAGTCGGGGCCATGAAGTGATTCCCATTAGTTGTTGTGGAGACAGTAATAAAACTTTTTGATGTCGGTTGCCTTATGGGCAAGGAAAATTATAGTGTTGAGTTTGAACTAGTATGTCTAACATAGTTTTAACTTCTGAAGGTCGTTAGACATGGTGGTGACTAAAGATGAAGACAGTTTTTGTAGATTCAAGAAAAGTCTGGCGAACAAAGGTGAATGGTCAAAGGTTCATAGTGAGAGAGACTGCTTGAGTGAAGGAAAGGATGGTAACTGTGTCTGTCTTTCTGTTATCGGCCTGCTAGAGCAAGCTTAAACAAAATAATGTTAATGAACCAAAACAACCCAGCTGACCTTGTTAAAATCAAATGAATAATGAACAGGCATGCTTTGAAACTGGTTTAGGGACCACGTAAAATTAGATAGAAGCTACAGGAAAATGGAAAGGTTAAAATCTTATTTAAAATTTTAATCTTTTAGCAACAATATAAAATATGAGAATATGAGCAGTTCATAGTCAGGTATGAATGTGTGTATTTGTTGGTGACTGCACGTCATGTCTTGTATGTGTTAGTTTGGGGTACTATTATTTCCTGATTTTAAGGATATTGTGTCATTAACTTCTGGAATTAGTGTTTTATCATTACAGATGGGTTAAGTAAAATGACAAACTTTAAAAAAGTTGATAATTCTAAATCAATCTGATGAAAAGACAATGCAGAACATGGGACGAGCTTTAATTGGAGTGGTTTTCCAGCTCTGTCTGCTATTGGTAATTATGAATGCTTTTGTCATTTATGATATTGATCTGAATTACTCTCTGGATTAGTATTTTATATAAATTGGAATTGTAAAGAAGATTGCCGTCCATTATGGGGTAAAACTCTTGTCTAAATTCAACTGAGGGTCTAAATTTAAATAGACAACTAGGCGGGATCATAAGGATAAACGTGGAAAAAAAAAACATACATATATATATAGACTTGACGGCAGAGAGACAAAGTGACACATTGGCTAAGTCACTATCCAAATTATCCAGAGTGAGCTCCCTCATTTTTATTGAAAGGCCGGAGGGCGAACAAAGGAGGAGTGAATATAACTTCTAAAAAGGAAAGGTTTTATTTCTCAATCCATTAAATGGATGTATGACATTAGATGTCTAAGAAAACAGCTATATGGCTGTCTTAGGGGTTGGGATCTGAGTAACATAATATTTTGTTTTCTGTGAAACTGTAAAGATAAGTGGGACTGAGACAATACTGCTAATATTATTATTTTTTATGTTTGTAATATACTTACAATGTTCTAATAATCTTTAGACTAACTATTTGATAGACAAATACTGTATGGAAGTCAAATTAAGTTTAAATGGTATGAAAAGTGAGTTTCAAAATAAAAATAATAAGGCATTGTATGATTAACAGGGATTAATGTGATATAAAGATAAGGAATGAACAAAAGCTTTATTAAGCAGAATGGGGAACAATTCTATATTTTAGACTGAAATGATGATGTGAATTTGTTTTATTTTATTTCTATTTTTGAAACAAACAAAAAAGGGTATAAGATGTTATACAATTAAAATGGTACATGCTATGTGACCGTAAACTGAAAGATGATTTCAGTAAAGACTTAAAGTTCTTACATCGATTATTATGGGTCTTAATTATTAATATTTTATTTTTGTTGTTGTTTATTTTTAGTTAGATAACCATTGTGTTTTGAACCTAAAGGGTCTATAAAAGGGGTAGTGAAAATAATGGATTCACCATCCAACTTTGTTTATAATAAAAGGATTTGGAAATCATAGTTTTATAAAAATAAAAATAAAAACCTAGTGCATATATTCTGGTATTCATGATTATAGACAATGTCTTCATTTAGGATCTGAGTAGTGACTGTGGATCTAGGCCATGCTAGGAATACAGCAACAGTGCTTGCTTATGTAGCCTGGCTTCCAGAGAATAAATATGTACTTGTTTCGTAATCAGTTATGTGTTTTATAAAAATTTTAACCTGACTGATAAACTGAGGAAGAATTACATTGATGTCCTGTTGTGAGTGGAAGGTGGGAGAACCTCTTAATGGGGACTGGAATTTTTAGTAACCAGCATGTCCGTGACGAGGTGAAGAGACAAGTGTGACCCGTCAGGGGAGCATGCGTCACCACTCCTCCCTTCCGTAGTGACCTCACTGGTTAGACCAGACGTGGCGGTATTGGACCCCACATTGGTCTAAAACGGGGGACTGAAGGGTTGGTCAAAATCCCTTGCCTCTTCAAATACATCTATAATCATAAATCCTTTTGGATGCTTATATACTTCCTTATAAAAAATCAATAATCAAATATATTCATTATCACATACTTATTTTTATATTCTTTGTGCTTGTGAAATTATATTTTCTTAAATGCATGTGATGGAAGTAACCAGTTTCTTTTACATGCATTCCAATCTTACTTTGAGATTGCACGTAGTACACGCAGGACACGAAGGCCATGTAACCCACAAGGCCGTTTGTCTCTTTCTCTGGTATCAGAAGAAAGGTTAGAGGGTCCTAAAGGCAGCGTGGACACATATGATCCTTCGCTGGACAGATGGTCAAGCTATATTGAGCGTTACTATTGAACTTTAATTGTTGTATTAAAGTGTATTCTTTCCAGTATATTTCCTTCCTTGGGAGTAAATGCCAGTTATCTGTTTTTCTCCCAAACGAGTGAATGTTTTAGCATTATGTTTTGGTATACTCAACTGATAATAAGGAGCTCAGACTCTCTTCAGCCTTGATGGGAGCTGTTATTTGCTAGTGTCTGTTATTTGTGTGTGTGCGTATGACATTCTATGTAGGTTCTGGACGTTCGGACCAGACAACCCGGCGCCCTGCTCTAACCGGCGAGGCCACCACAGACCTAAATCTATTGAGTGGACGACAACTATCTTTACTAATGGCGATAGGCACCCCTATCTCCTCACATGTGTTAAATTGTTTAGGCTCTTAATGTTTCTTAGCCAATGAGAATCATTCAACCTGTAAGCAATGACGTAGCTTAGACCTTGGAAATGGTATAACTGCTGTGATCTTTGTAACTGTAAGGGAGGCGGCCTACGAACTCCTGTGTGAGTCTTGAAGCTGACTTCTGCTGATGAAACTGCAAACTATCTTCAGTAAAACTTTTCTTTAATTTTTTATAATTCTGACTCCGGGTCTTCATTCTTCATATCTGGTTCTGGGTCTTTAACTGTACACCCCCTTACACTGCGTTGCTTTGACATTGTGGAGCATAGAATAATAGAAACAAAATGTATGATCCTTTTTACCCGTTATTATCAATCTAAAATAATCTGCTGCGAAATATAGGAGACTTTGAGATTTTACTGGGACGTCACGTCACAATTTCGTTTTTCTTTATTTAAATTTCGTTTTTATTTTTTCTAAATCTACCCTACTTTGTTCTCACCAATTCTCACCCTACAGTGAGAAAAATATTATAAGACTGTCTACACCTTATTAAAAATATTGCTTAAGTTAAAAGACCTGTGTCCATTATCGGAGCATGTAAGCCCTGCTGGCGTGAGGCGCGCCGCTTCTTTATTTAAATCTACCCTACTTTGTCAGTTATTTGTTAGTGAGAAAAATATTAGACTACCTTATTAAAAATATTGCTTAAGTTAACAGACCTGTGTGTGTGTGTGTGTTTTATATCACTAGTGCAGTGTCCTTTCTCGGAGCATATAAGCTCTGCTCGCGTGAGGCGTGCCGCTTCCCGCTCGCGCTGTTCTGTAGTTTATTAAAAGTGTATTCATTCTGAACGTGTAGTGTCTCGCCTGTCTATCTATATTGCACCAAATACGACACTGCACTCCCTTGTGAAGTCGTTTGAATGAACGGTTCTCGAAATAATCAAAATGCAAACGGACAGACAGACATGGGCTGTAGAGATTCCGAAGCTTCGAATATTCGATGTTCATTACTACCGAAGCTTCGAAGCTCAAAAAATGGTATTCGGACCAGCCCTAAAGTTTTTTAAAACGGTCTAAAAGCTAATCTCTGAAGACGATGACGTCCTGCACATGCGTATTACGCCATCTAATATACCTGGCAGAAGAATACAGCGTTTTTAGTCGTTTTCATATCGTTGTCGTGTAAACGTACCCTAAACCTCAACACGTTGTCTGGTTGTCCCAACATTTTTTCTTTTAACGAGCAGCACATGTGCGACACGTACACTTGATTTCATATTGACAATTTCAAGAACGTAAACTGTTACGACCCTATGGTTTTGTTATATTTCTGTTGTTTTGTGAGTGTCTGTCAGTGTTTGTCTAGGAATGTCATCTGATTGGTGTTTTTAATGCAGGCTGATTGATGCTATGTCCTGATTGGCTGATTAGTGCACAGTACTTTAAAAAGCATCACTTCCTCTACAGAGAGATTTTGTGTTTTGAGAGTTTTTGATTGTGTAGTGCAGTGGTTCTCAAACCTGTCCTGGGGACCCATCACCACTGTTTCCCTCACCTAACACACCTGATTGAACTTATCGGCTCATTAGTACAGACTGCAAGACTTGAATTGTGTGTGTCTGATGAGGAAGACATACAAAAGGTAAAGTGGTGAGGGGTGAACCAGGACAGGTTTGAGTGCAGAGATTGTGAACAATAACAAACGGATTGGAATGCTAGACGTCTGGTCCTGAAGCATTTCAGGTGGTGCTGTTTTTTTATCACAGATCTTTAAAAACAAGCACGCACTTAGTGCAAACGGAACAGTTAAGGTATTTACAAAAAATGAAAATAAACGTTGATGTGGAATTACTGAACCCTTTAAATAAGACTTTAAATCACAAACTTTTCACAAAGTACATTAAACGTTTACCTGATGTGTTTAATCCAGATGTCTATCACTCTGGTTCACATCTGGTTGATACTGCGTGTCTACACAAGAGTAAAACATACTGATAATATGTTTCTTTCTCTCAGTAAGAGGTTCAGACAATATTTGTCATTCTTCTCCAGTGATTGAAGATGAAAATCAAAGTAACTTTAACTAAGAATTAGTCACATAGGTGACCGAATGAAGTGGCCCCAGTGACCTAGGCTGTCAGAGTCAGCAAGAAGAGTAAATATGTTTTTACAAACAAAGAGAAAACGCATTCCAGTGAGAAGACGAAATTCTATACTTAAGTCTCATTGGCTGAATAAGTCATTCAAATCGTTTAAATTTAGAAGGATAAAAACTGATTAATAACTTGATTACAAAAAGAGGATATATATTGAAGCGACAGTGGAGCATCCCTTCGCTTTTATTTTTTTAAAGGATTTCTTTAGTATTATTTTAAATATAAACTAAATATACATGTAATATATATATATATATATTATATTTATATTGAAAGGCAGAGATCTGCAAGATATCAAACAATCAAAAAAAATGTTTTTTAAGAATCCTAAATAAACCAGGCAATGTCATTTCATCTCAAACCCTGAGGACCCCTTTCCTATTACCTGCTCATTGTGGATCTCACAGTATCTCCTGAAAATTTTATATTTGGTTATATTTTATACAAACAATTTTGAAGTCTCTGCAGTCACCGCTTTAACATGTAAACTCCTTTATCCTGGTGTAATAGTTTCTGTAAATAGTTGATCTTGAATAAATAATTGATTGTAAATCTTTCCAATTTTGATATGTTTATTAAGGCAGCTACAACTCCATGTTACACACGTGGTTAAGGTGGAAAAATATTCAGTTTTGTCAATTGTGTCAGACGTCAAGTCCATCAGGTTTTGACTTGTAAGCTGATGGAGTTTACAAGTGCTCACAAAAAAATACATCTTTAGATGTAACGGAGTTGAAATATGCTTCGTTAAATTAATCCATAAATGGGGAAAACTCGCCATTGGCTGTTGCATCACTCGCATTTGTGTACGTTTTATAGACCTTATTCGCAAACACCGGAAGTAGCTAACCGCGGCCATATTGTTGACATGACATCTGTCCTGCTGCCCCGAGCCGCGCGCAGATTTGAGTTGAGGGGAGCAGTAGCGTTAGCCTAATGGCTTCATCTCGTCGGTATCAAGAGAAGATAAGCTTGATTGGTGTGGACCCACATCAAATAGACCCAATAGCATTGAGTAAAGATCCGTCCTTATTGCCAGCCGTAACTTATCCGGATATTTATAACTATCTCGTTCATACAGTATCCGTATACAAACTACAATTTACCTCAACAAGGCAACATAATGAACGACACTCGTCTCATTCGTGGAGGTGGAAAAACAAGTTCTTTGTGACATGCAAGATTTGTTGTATTAAAATGTAAATGCAAAAGAAAAGGCATGAGAGTCGGTTGTTTTTGTAAATTTTAAGTTTTAATTTAAAATGTTTGCGATTTTAATATAAGTACATGGTTACAAATTTGGCCACTTGCTTAAGCAACTTAATATATAGAAGTAATGCATGGAATAATTGGCTTACGTTGTTAAAATAGTTAGTATGTGTTAAAATAAAAACAGTGAGTACCGGGGTGTTTGTGGTACAGCCGCGGATCAGTTACGCACTGCAAACGCAGCATATAAAGCACTATAGCGCGTGCTGCTTCTGTACCGTATACGCACCGCACACGCATTGCACACGGATTATGTGTGAAACCTGTGATAAAATGATGGGAACAGACTTTTCTGTGGGGAGTTGGCTGAAAGTTTAGCATATTTATCCTAGCTAGCCTCTCCTGCGTTGGCTCAATTCTGTTTTCTGACAGTCGGTAACTTAAAAACAAAAAAAAACAACTAACTCCGGGGTTCTTATTGCTGTTGTTAGAACAGCCGTGTTTTACACAACACACCATCACGCTGTTTAAAAAAAAATACAGTGATAATACCATGGATAATACCGACGCTGCCTCGCCTGTCAATTGACAGACTGACAGTTGCGTGGTTTCTATGTCAACAATATAGCCGCCGCAAACATTGATGACGCAGATCGAATAACATCTATAGCAGAGGGGCTACATCAGCAGCAGCAGAGTCAAAGATCTCTCACAGGTGACATCTGTACATCTGTCATATTATCTCATAGTATTCTATACAGTGATAAAGGCCATGCATGTCGATTAGCGATAAAGTATCAAATACTTTATTATCATGAAAATACCCGAGAAGTCTTGAAGAACTCAGATAAACCGTATATTGTTGTAGTCGTGTGTTTATTAGTCATGTTTAATCAATCAAAGCGTTTCGATCTTCTGTTTATTCTGCTACAGATCGTATGGTTTCCTGGAATGATGTGTGTTTTCTGCATTTACTGCTGATGGCAGAGCTGTGCTGCACAGACAATAATCACAGCCTTTGCCAAATCATGTGCGGTTTATTTTCGATTAATCGTGTAGCGCTAATGTGAACGCACTCTTGTCTGAAACAGGCACAGGAACTCAATGACGGCAGATATTTTAGGCTGCTGTCACTTTAAGACTGAATGCACGGATCCAATATTCTCCAACTGTGTACAATCTTCTTTGCTTTGCTAATCCGCAGCATGTTTGCCATCCGTTTTGGCAATGTGCAGCTTGTCAGTGAAGCACGGCTTCATTTTAGATTGATCAATTGAGTTATGAGAAAAATGCTTTTCTTTTATAAGAGAAGTCAGTTTAAGGCACTTTTCATTCATTTCTATGGCATTTGCAAACAGTGTGAATAACACTGCAGTCCAGTGGCGAGGAGACGAGAGGCCGTTTTTAATTGATGTCACTGGAGCAGAGGATTATTATGGAGTTTACTCAAACTCAAAATCATAGTATTCATAAACCAGTAGTCAAAATGTAGGGGAGGATGACCTACAGCTTCTGGCCAGATTTGTGCATGTGAGGGACTCTTCACTATCCCATCGCTGTGTCTGAATTCACATACTGTATACAAGCTACTACATTTGAGTACGTTCTGTAAGGTGTAAATGTAATCTGGACTACATTCACCATGTTATCATTGTCACATAAGCTATCGTCATCATCAGTTGTGTCTCTTCACTGTCGTTCATAAATCCTCTCTCCTGTCGCCTCATAAAGTTGGTCATCCGGGTACTTTTTTCCTCTTTTATGACTATTGTGAATTCGGACTCTGCTTTGTACTTTTCCCGGATACGATGTATGGAATGGAATAGAATGGAAGTCTCTGATTTTAGATGCATAGCATGAGAATGACAGTGAAGCGACGCAACTGACGCCGTAGGTCACATGATGATGATGACACAATGAATACAGTGCATCTGGATTACATTCACACTACACATATTCATACTGTTAGATCGGATGAATCTCCACATCAGATATATCAGATCCGACCCCGGATCCGGATCCCTGCCAGAAGATATTAGTTTTGTCTGGTATCTAAAACTGAGAAAGCCAGGGAAGAGCAGAGATGAAGTGATGATAATAAAAAGAGCAGAGTTTATTGAATCATTTTAGTTGCGTATGTCTCAATGCTCAGACTTCATCTGGATGTTACACTTCGTCTGGTCAGTACAATTCCAACAAGTGTTATTATACCAAGGGAAAAACACTGCTTCACAACATCGTCCTGTGACTTTAAAAGACATTCTCTGATCTCCTACTCGTGAACACAAACATCCCTTTAAACCATGCAAACATATGATTAAACAACAATAGCAGGGAAATGAGAGATAATATAAAATGACAAGTGAATAATAAAATGAATAAATGATGTAAATCAAATAATAATAAAATGATTAAATGATAAATCAAATGACAAGTACATAAATGACTAATTATAAGTGATTATATAATTAAATTGTATAAAAACCAAGAAAATAAAGCACAGCATAGAAGTATAGTTGCTCTCTTAAATGAACACACACAGATTTCTATTGAGAATCCATAGATCCTTCTGCCTGCACTGTACATGTTTACCCAATGTGTTCAATGAAGATATGCATTATCATTTTTGTGTAATTCATGCACACCATGTTTGTATATGTGACTTAGGGCATGTTTTCACGACAACGATGTCCTATAAACAGATGACTGTTGTCAAAACAATCCCGTTCACACGGATCTGTGAAAATGACTAAAAAGGCTGTAATATTCACGCCAGGCCAGTAGTTGTCACTTTGTCAAGAAACACCCGTGAACACGTAATGCACATGGGCATGATGTCATCGATTAACATATTTGAAAACTATTATTTCTACAGTAACAAAAGAGGGAAAAACATGAAAATCAAAGAAAATGTTTTTCTAAAGGAAACATCAATAGAAAATCACATTAATCATAAGCATGATTCTAGATAAACACAAGCCTAGAATCAATTTCAATTAATGGTGCCATAGTCAGGTTGCTCCATTGCAGAAGGAGCTTCATTGGGTATCTAAAAGAAACAAAGAACTCTTGTTAGTTCCTTGATAACAAATAACTATTGTAAAATGTAAGCTACTTACAATAGTCAGTAAGAGAAAATCATCTAGAATAATTCAATTAGGGCTGTCAACATTGACGCTTTAACGCATGCAATTAATTTGAAATCCTTAATGCTGTAAAATACTTTATAGGGCCAGGGGGGAGGGGAGGGGGGGCTGCTATGTCACGGTTTGGGTTTTGTGTCTTGTTCCTTGTTCTTGTCTGTCATGTGATTCCCTGTTTGCCATGTGTCTTGTTAATTGTTTCCAGGTGTTTCTTATTATCCACGCCCCTTGTTATCTTGTTTGGCGGTGTATTTAAGCCCTGTGTCTAGTTCAGTCTTTGTGAGTTTTTGATGTTGTTTTTTTTGTGTTATGCCAGGTTGGTTGTTCTGTTTCCTCGTCATGTTCCCTAGTCCAGACTGATCTCATAAAATTGCGTGTGTATGACACGCCAATTCGTATTTCCATTTTTGGCGTGCTATCAACACGCCAAAAATCGCTTTTCAGCGTGTTTATGAACGCAGTTGACTTAACGTTATTACTGTATATATAAATATATGACCTACCTCCACCCCGTCCCTAAACCTACCCGTCACTGGGGTTAATAGCATTTATGAGTCTTCTCCTACCATCCTAGGGAAAAAAAAATATCGCTCCCCAGATGTAGATCTACATTTTGCTTCGTTTCGCTCGGAAATTTAATGGCGTGTACATATACGCGGAATCACTTGGACATTAATGGCGTAGACATACACGCATACACGCGGATATCTCAAAATGCGTATAGATATCACGCAACTTGACTTGAAAGTGGCGTGTCTGTTTACGCAAAAGTCATGATGTCATGTTGCCTAGTCTGAGTTTTGTCTAGTTTGAGTTTGTTTAATTAAAGTAAGCTGCATTTGGATTCTGCTTCCTCCTTGCTTCAAACACCTCTATGTAACAGCTGCTTTGAAACAATCTTTATTGTAAATAGCGCTTTATAAATGAAGGTGACTTGACTTGAATGGTATAGGATTTTATCATTTCAAATAGTACAGGGTTGGTTGGCAACTCTCGTGCATTTGGTGTAAGACACACTTTCAGGCTCTGTCTCACGCTCACACTGTCCAAATAAATCTCACGGCAAATTAAAAAATCCAACGTGTTGCACAGACTGTTTAGCGTATGACATCAAGAATCGTGATAAACATTCGAAACGCAGTGTTTTCATGTCACATGCCATTCAGTCCGTGCAGTGCCGCATAAAGCCAATGTTGACAGGGTGTTGGTTTTAATTAAACCAATGACCTGCAACCTCTCGATTGGACTAGTCTGTACCAATCACATTTTGCCCACACAGTGCAAGGTCACTGTATATAAAAGATGCTGACCTGCACAACGATCTCTGATGATGTTTAGGCGGCATTGGGAAATGTAGTATTTGTGCACTCAAAGCAGATTTACATGTTTAAGAAAACTATTATTAATTTGAGTTAATTTTAACCTTTACAGCATTAGTTGGGAATTTTTTTTCCTTGATAAAAATGAACATGTAGCTACTGTACCTGATATTTTATCCAAATTAATCGATATTGAATCAAGATCGGAATCAAATAAAAAATTGTGTCAAGCACTAATAAAAACAGTAGCCTACCAGTTATTGTACCATGTAAGCGTTGTAACTAAACTTAATACATTTGTTTAGTCACCAAATGTTACGAGAATCACGCTACACTTATTGTGACGCAAGGTTTTTGTGTGTGTTTTTTTTTGCCTTTTTTACACCCTGTAACGCTTAAGTTCAATGAAGATGGATCTCGATACACTGATCACACATGGTATTTATTCATAGACACATTTCAGTACGTTTCCATACATATTGAGGATAATGTTTTTATCTGACATGTGTATGTTGCTGTGTTTAGTAATTCTGAATGTAGTCCATGTACTGTAGATGTACGTATAATTCAGTCGAGTCAAGGCGGTTGGTTTAGGTGTGTTTTTCAGTTTTTCTTGGAATCTTCATGTGGTCCTGTTCGATATCAAGCTTGTAAAACCTAAACAAGTTCTAAAGCTCTAAACAAACTCTGTTGTTGTTGCACTATACACAGAATTCTGAAAAGTTTTGTTTTGTAATGTGAATTTTTCATGGGTGCTTTGGTGTGCATAAATTTATGAATTGAGTGGACTCTAGGGTGATGATACACAGGGCAACTTTTTGGGCAATGTTGCCGTCAACGGGCAACCAGATGAGACAAAGGGCCCACGACCGATCTAAATTATCCAGATAGAAATGTATTGGCTATTTTCAATGGGAAAGTGTCAAAGCAACAATCGCTCGGCAAGATTGCCCAGCAACATTGCTCAAAAAGTTGCCCCGTGTATCATCACTTTTATAACATTTGGTTATTAGGTGTCCTTTTGGAGTCTCCCAGTGTCCTTTTTTGGAAAGACATAAATTTACATTGAAAAAAGCTTGCAAAAAATAATTTTGTGAGAATACCCCTTCAATCTGATGATTTACTTTGCTGGATATAGCAAATTATGATAAAATGAACATGTTAAACATGACAAATGATGTTTGATTAATTTTACGACAAGTGTGCGATTTAATCACGATTAGAAAATGTTCTCTATTGACAGCCCTATTGACAGTCTACTGACATTCATTCATTCTATATTTGTAAATTAAGAAATTAAATACAAGTTCATATTCATAAAGATATTCAAATTTCTTCCTTGAGTAACCTTTCATTTTACACACAAGCCAATCAATGATATAATCCACCTTCAGTGGCCCACAGATAAATTAAAAAGAGAATAGCATTAGTTTTTTTTTTTTAAATGGGCTATATATAATTTTTCTATATATTTTAACAAACATGTCAGATCTAGTTCCTCCCCTTTATGACCCTAATTATGACATTTCCATCTACAAAAAAATTTCTTACCACTCTTACAAACGACAAGAGTCCACCCACGTTGATAATTGTTTTTACAAAGCTAAATTTTTTTGCCTGTACAAAGATAAAAACAAAACAAAACTTTAATGAACATGTCTTAAACAACTTTTTTAGTTCCCATGCATTTAGTCACTACGAGTTACGTCAGTGACTTACAAATTGGGATCATGCTTGAGAGTCCTATTTCCTTCGCGTGTTAATGTACCCTCGTTAATGGACATTGGGGAGTGAGATTTGCATCGCAAACCATACCCTGTGCTGCATGTATATAGGAAGCGAACCGAGAGACACTCACCAAGCTTTCGCTTTGCAGCCGAGCATTTCATCGTAGATTCTGATTTTCATCTACGTGTGTTTTCTTCAGAACCCAGACGTGTTCCTGTGTTGGTGTGATGACGCGTCAGCGGTATCGTCTTCCTGAGGAACTCTGAAAGAGCTCTTCTCTGCACGCTGGCAGGCAATCTTCCCCTGTGCACTTCAACACAAAGAGCATTTCTTCTGAAAGAGGCCTCTTCCGCCCTGCATGTTATGGTGCTCCTGCAGGTCTACCAAGCCAAAGTGCTTAAAGAGCTGCACGAGAGTAGTTTTGACCAAGGTGTGATGCAGGAACTGTTCACAGCGATGGACCTTGCCCCCCGGGCGACGAAAGTCACTGAGCAGGTCCTTGGTCAAACTGTGTCCACCTAGTGGTCCAGGAGCAACATCTCTGGCTGAGATTGGGGAGGCTGACAAAGTCCGCTTTCTTGACTCCCCCCTTTCCCAGGCTGGCCTCTTGACACCGTTAAGAATTTTGCCCAGCAGTACAAAAGCAGACGGAGGCGATAGCACACATCCTGCCCAGGCGGGCCGTTGCTGCCACCACCCACCGGCCAGTGGCAGCCCCTCCGCCTGCTCGTAGATGAGAGAACCCCCCTGTGGCCTCCACCTTCGCTCCCGGGCAGCAAAAGCCGAAGTCCTCACACAGGCTGCTCTCCCCCACCCTCGTGGGCCCCTCCAGACCCTCCAAGCATCAGACGAAGCGGCGTTCCTGAGATGGGAGACCCAGAGATGCGCAGACCTGCTCTTCGGGAGATGGTGAAGGCACCGCTCCTTCCGCCGGTGAAGGGCCGGGCGGAGAATCCTTGTTTGAATTTGTTTTAAGTTCCGCCACTGGTCTCGACATGTGGTACCCACATTTTCAACAAAAGATAAATTTCCTCATTCTCTGGGTCCCAATACCTAGCCCCTCTCAGTCCCCTCTTCCTTCGCCAGCAGGCAGCAGCTTGCAGTTCGAGGATGCAATGCTTTCTCACGAGAGTTCGCTCGCAAGATTGGTTTGCAGTGATCGACCTGAAGGACGCATACTTTCATGTCTAAATTCTCCCTTGACACAGACCTTTCCTACACTTCGCATCATGGGACGGGCATAACAGTGCAAAGTCCCGTTCCCCAAGAATGAGAGTGCTCAGTTAGTGCTGAACTGCTTGAATTTGTTCAAGGACAGGACAGCGGTCCCACTGAAATTATTTCAAAGGCTCCTGGGCATATGGCGGTAATGCTGCTCTGATTGCTTCATATGAGACCACTTCAGCACTGGTTACACGACCGAGTCCCGAGATAGGCATGGCACCGTGGCACGCTTCGAGTGACCATCACTCCGACCTGCCGCTAAGCTTTCAGCCCATGGTCATACTTTGCTTTTCTTTGGGCTGGAGTTCCCCTAGAACAAGTGTCCAGGCATCTTGTTGTCTCAACAGATGCCTCCACCACCGGCTAGTGTGGCGTGTGCAACAAGCATGCTACCTTGGGCTCCTGGACAGGACCTTGACTGGAGTAGCTTATCAATTGCATCTAATTGCTAACAATGTTCCTTGCCCTCCGCTGTTTTCTACGTTGTTGCGGCACAAGCATATACTGGTCTGGACAGACAACACATCGACCGTTGCATACATAAAAATTCAAAGTGGTCTACGCTCCTCTCCTAGGACGTGACACGTCTGCTATTTTCCTGCACAGGCGAGTTCCCCAACTGGCGAACCCTGCTTTGGTGTTCCTCGAGCACCTTCACCAGGTGTATCAAGTTTCAAGTTTGATCTTATTTATATAGCACATTTAAAAACAGCAAACATGGCTGACCAAAGTGCTGAACAAAACACAAGATAAAGAGACAAGGGCAAACCACACATTCATGACAGAAGCTCAAAATGTATTAAAAGCTAAAGAAAGAAAGTAGATTTTAAGAGAAGATTTAAAAACAGTTAAAGGCTGTGCCGATCTGATGTAAACGGAAGGCTGTTCCACACTTTAACTTAAAAACAGTTAAAGACTGTTCCACGATCTGATGTAAACGGAAGGCTGTTCCCCTAGGGCCGGCAATAGCAAAGGCTCCATCTCCTCTATGCTTAAACCGTGATCTGGGGACAGATAAAAGTCTCTTATCACCAGACCTCAGCTTTCGTGTGGGATTGTATGGACAGAGTAGCTCCGACAAGCTCGGTGGCAGATTATTTAAGGATTTAAAAACAAAGAGAAGAATTTTAAACTCAATTCTAAAATGCACAGGTAGCCAATGCAGCGATTTCAAAATTGGAGAAACGTGATAAAATTTACGTTTTCTTTTGAGGAACTTTGCAGCGGCATTTTGTACTAATTGGAGATGAGCAATTGAGTATTTGGACATGGCATAGTAAAGAGAGTTGGAATAATCCAAGACGTAGCTGGAAAAAACAAGAACTAATCACCGCATTTATTTGTTTTTGAGGTTCTGATCCCAGAAAACACCTAAGTTCTTAATGTAGGATGAAGTAAAAGGAGCAAGGTGATTCAGTTCAATGTTACTGCTCTTAAAGTTTTCATGGGGGCCAAAGACTATAACCTCAGTTTTAGATTCATTCAGCAATAAGACATTTTGAGAAAAACAAATTTTCCCTTCATCTAGGCATGCAAAAAGATATTTTAGTGCAGCATGTTTGTTGCGTTTCAGAGGTAAATAAATTTGGGTATCATCTGCATAGCAGTGAAATTATACACCATGCTCTCTGAAAATGGAGCCCAGAGAAAGTAAATACAGGGAAAAAAGAATCGGTGCGAGAATTGAACCCTGCGGTACTCCACAGTACTTACCCAGTCTAACAAAGAAACTTCTATTCGTTAAATATGATTTAAACTGACTGAGTTGGTTTAACCAGTTCCCTGGATGGCCACAAAACATTTTAGTCACGATAAGATAATTTTATGATCAACTGTATCAAAAGCCGAGGTTAGGTCTAAAAGTATTAGGATCACAGAGTCACCAGAGTCAGTCGCTAACAGTATATCGTTAAAAACCTGTAATAAAGCAGACTTGGGCTGTGCAGAGGCTTAAAGACAGACTGGAAAGTTTTTAAAATTTGATTTGAGCTAAGAAAAGACTGGAGTTAAATGAGTTTTCTCCAAAGCTTTGGTAATAAAAGGAAGTGTTGAGATTATTATTAAATTATTAAAATCCCTATCATCAAGTGAAGGTTTCTTGAGAATAGGTGTAACAGAAGTTTGTTTTAGGCTATATGGGATAGTCCCTGAGCACAAGCATTTATTCAGAAAAGAAACCAAACATGTTTACATTTACATTTAGTCATTTAGCAAACGCTTTTGTCCAAAGCGAACCTTGAGAAACCTTCACATAATGATACTGAGGGATTTGAAATCACATTTACAGAAGGATTTAGAGCAGAATTTAACACAGAAAATAAGGCTTTAGAACTATGATGATTTTTTGCAATTAAGTTAGAAAAATACTCAGACTTCGCAGATTTCATAGCTTTCTAAAAGGCACCAAAACAGTTTCTGAGCATTTCTTAGAAAATTTGTAATTTATCCTTTTTCCATTTACTTTCCGCTCTTCTACAGGCTCGCCCCAGAAAGCGGATGTTATCATTGAGCCATGGTTCAGTTTTAGGTTTTAACTTCTTTGGTTTTAGAGGAGCAGTGGTATTTAAAACCTCTGAGCATGCAGTATTAAGCATACTAAGATGTTGTTCAGCATCCAACTCAGGTAAAGATGACTCCAAGGACAGAGACAAACACACCTCGTTAAAGGTGTTAGTGAAGTCATCACGAAAACAGGGAGAAAAGGAATGAGTTATTTGTAAAGTAGGAGTAATGTTCGATCTTGACGGAGGAAAGGACATAGAAAACAATACAGGCATTTGATCTGAGATCAGAGTGTGAAAAAACCTAAGCATCAGTAATGGAAAAACCATGAGAAAGAACCAGGTCCAAAGTATGTCTATGAGTATGCGTAGGATCTTTCACCCACTGAACCAGTTTAAATGAATCAATAAGATTTAAAATCTCCATTGTTAGAGGTTTTGACTGACTGCATACATGGATATAGTAAAGTCCCCTAGCAGAAGAATATTGTTATAATTAGTTACACATTCACCAACAAAAGCAGCAAATTCATTTATAAAATCTTTCACTAGGTAAGGTGGCCGATACACCAGCACTTACAGAACAGGATCATCACATTCCAATCGCAACAGCTGTACTTCAAAGCTATTGTAAATTGTAGATGGAATAGAACAGCAGTAGCTACTAAAAGTGTTTTTTTTAACATTACCGCTAGACCACCCCCGCGGCCAGAAGAGCGAGGAGAGTTAAAAAATGTGTAGCCTGCCATTCAAGTCAGAAAAAGGACTCAAATCACCAACCTTCGTCCAAGTTTCTGTGATGCACATAAAATCCAAGGTGTGGGTAGTAAAGGAGTCATTTAAAATGAACGTCTTATTGACTAGTGACCGAGCATTAATCAGAGCCATCCTGGAAGGTGGTACAGAGTCAGAGATAACAAGAGAAGAGACTCTATTCAAAGAGCAAATATTCTGAAGAGTAGCTCCACCACGGCGAACACGGATAGGAGGGTAGCAGGGGATCGTCGACACAGAATCCGGGAGAATGGGCCCTCCGCGCTTACCACATCTCCTGCGGCGCTTTCTGCGCAAAACATCATGAGGCCATCTGCACAGATAATCTGGAATTTCCCAGGCAGAGTTTGAAAAGCAGGATTGTGATCCAGCCACAGAGCTTCTTAACTCTGGGTTATATGTGGCAACAAAAAAGTCTCGAATATCCAGAAATAACTGGCAATCATAAACCAGAAGTGAGTAACAGTTTGACGCAGATAGAAACACAAAAATAACACAGAGTAGCAGAGATGTCAGACGACATGCCACATACACCAGCGCCATCTTACACACGCGTGTGTGTGTCACTTGTGTGCATGCCCAGTGGTCAGCCCCTATGCTAGACTAGGTGCCTATATGTTGTGATTCACTTCGGGTGATCCCATATGTGCATTCTTCCACGGTGCGACTTCCCGGTTGGCGAGCTTGTGTCTTTCCCTTGGCAGAGCTGCTGTCATCCCTGTTGGTGTTGCCTCCACCCTAGCTAGGTTGGATCCTCTGCAGGGACCTTCCATATGTAGCACTGCCCTCTGGCCAGTCCACATGTGTAACTCCACATGCTACCTCCCTACGGGCAGGATCTGGGGCCTCATTTATAAACGTTGCGTACGCACAAAAGAAGGCGTACGGCGCTCTCTACGCAATAATTGGTATTTATAAAAAGCAAACTTGACGGGAAAATGTCTGGTCCTTCACGCAAGCTCTGACCCAGGCGTACGCACAAAAGCGGGTGAAATGAGAAATGGCGACACCGTCGGCAGAAGGAAGAAACGTGAAAGTGTGTGAAACTGTAGACCGTTGTGTAAAAGAAATCGCAATACTGGCTCTCATAAATAACATGAAGACTTCACAAAGCAAGTCTTACAATTAACAGCCTACATGAACACCCGTTTGATCGATCTGCAGTGTAAAACAAACAAAATCAAACGAAGATAACAACAGAAATGCAAATTAACACATATTTGCCAAAATAAAAGTGAAATATGTTCTGCAATAATAATTATTGCATGTTATGCAATTCATCCTCATAACACATCTGTAGCTTGTCAGATGCAATCAAATGGATGGTAATAAAATGCCATGATGCCATCACAATGCGTAATGACGTAATGTGTAATGCAACCTTTTTTGACATTAATGCCCACACTGTGCCCTCCAAACAACATTTTACTCCTCGTTTCCACCTCGCCAATGATAATTTCTACTTCACATTGAGTGAAGTTATGTTTCTTGGTTTTCCTCTCTCTGTTTGCCATGATTTCGCAATCGATGAATATTAACTTGTGGGCGTTTCACAGACTATTTATGGGCAACTATGGGAGTGACATGAAGCCGCAAAAGCTGTGCTACATTTAGAATTGATTGTGATTTATTAAGGGAAAACTGCGCAGGATGTGCGTTCGCACAGTTTTATAATTCTGAATATTTCCAGACTGATCTCATAAAATTGCGTGTGTATGACACGCCAATTCGTATTTCCATTTTTGGCGTGCTATCAACACGCACAATCGCTTTTCAGCGTGTTTATGAACGCAGTTTACTTAACGTTATTACTGTATATATAAATATATGACCTACCTCCACCCCGTCCCTAAACCTACCCGTCACTGGGGTTAATAGCATTTATGAGTCTTCCCCTGCCATCCTAGGGAAAAAAAAATATCGCTCCCCAGATGTAGATCTATATTTTGCTTCGTTTCGCTCGGAAATTTAATGGCGTGTACATATACGCGGAATCACTTGGACATTAATGGCGTAGACATACACGCGGATATCTCAAAATGCGTATAGATAACACGCCACTTGACTTGAAAGTGGCGTGTCTGTTTACGCAAAAGTCATGATGTCATGTTGATATTTCTGTGCGTACACACATCCTATGTTTCATCCGTACGCCACTTCTGACGCAAATCCTACGCAAAGTTTTATAAATGAGGCCCTTGGTCTCTGTAGCGTCCCATTCCGGTTGGATTAGGCACGCTTTCCCAGTATTATCCAATATTCACACTGTGTGGGACAAGTAGGAACAGCAGTGATTAACTTCTCTATGTAAGCCCTGTCCAAGGGGTGCAGGGGGATCAGGCGGCTTACGCAGAGCACTGGTGCAGCAATTGTGGCGTTTTTCTTAGGGATCCCAATTCATCAGGCACTGACGTAACTTGTAGTGACTGACTGAATGAGAACGTCCAGGTTACCTATTGTAACCCTGTTCCCTGAAGGAGGGAACAAAGATGTTTTATGTCCCATCATCACAATCCCTGTGCTCACCACTGAGCGACCGGGCACTGCTCGGATCCTCAGCAAAAACTTGGTGAGTTTCTCTCTGCTCGCTTTCTAAATACCTGCAGCACAGGGTGTGGTTTGCAATGCAAATCTCTTGCCAATGTCCATTGGCTGGTTCTGTTAATTCAAAAAGGTGATGGGACTCTCAGGCACGATCCCAATTCGTCAGTCACTGACGTAACGTACTATTGGTAACCTAGACGTTTTGTTCTCTGAAAATATAACTGCATTATGAACAAGTTAAATGTCATTAACAAAGGTTGAACTGTCTTTATTTGGAAAACTCACCTTGCCATAAACCAGAACATCAAAACGAATGCCATATCCCTTGATCAGGGTCCTGGGGCCTCATGTATCAATCTTGCGTACGCACAAAAACTCTGCGTACGCCAGCTTTCACGCTCACAGTCGGATGTACTAACAGTGAAATTAACGTGAGAATGTGCGTTCCTCCACGCCAATTTCATGTCTGGCGTACGTACATTTCTCATAGTTTTTGTCCGTTGGCGACTCTTACAGGCAATGAAGTGAAGTGGCAAACATTACACTACGAATTGTTCTATCGCACCACCAGCTGTCAGATATTCCTTATAATTTGTAATTGATAAATTATTTGACATATTATTGTCACACGAGTCTTATTAAAATATTCTATTCATTATGCAATTAAGTAAGAACATATATAAAGCATGTGCAAATTGATACAACCCATCTAGCAATGGCAGCGTTGGCTTTATTAGAGGACATTTTCAATGGACGAATCCGGAGAGAACGAGTTTTTAGGGACCACAATGATTTTCTGGCCCACGATGATGACTGGCTTATCAGCCGTTTCAGATTTCCAAGGGCTATACTCTTGGAGCTCTGCGCTGAGTTGGGTCCGAATTTGGAAAGAGAGACAGCGAGGAGCCACGCATTACCCGTTCCTTTACAGGTGCTTACTACACTTAGTTTCCTGGCAACTGGTTCTTTCCAAAGAGAACTGGCAGACCGCTCAGGAATAAGCCAGTCGTGTTTGAGCCGTGCAATGCCAGCTGTATGGGACGAGATCATCCGCTTGTCTATCAGGTATATAACGTTCCCATACGATGCAGGTGACCAGCCAAACATTAAAGTGCAATTTGCAGCGATAGCCGGTTTTCCTAATGTAATCGGAGCGATCGACTGCACACATATTGCTTTAAAGGCGCCATCTGAAGAAGAATTTGCATATGTGAATCGGAAACATTTTCATTCAATAAATGTGCAGATTATATGTGATGCACAAATGCGCCTAACAAATATTGTGGCAAGGTGGCCTGGGGCAACCCATGATTCATATATCCTTACAAACAGCATGGTTGGGATGAGACTCCAAGCAGGCAGGGTGCGCGATGGGTGGCTACTTGGTAAGTTATGCATTTAAATGAATGGTTCTGTCTAAAAGTTTCATTTTTGTGTGTGTAATTATTCAACTGCCCATCAGGAGACAGTGGTTATCCACTAAAGACGTGGCTGTTAACCCCCCTCACCAACCCACAAACTGACCGAGAGCGCAGATACAATGATGCCCATTCTCGCACTCGGTCAGTTGTGGAGCGGGCGATTGGGCAGCTGAAATGTCGGTGGCGCTGCCTTGACAGGACCGGGGGGATGTTGTTATACCGCCCTGACAAGGTGTGCCGCATTGTGCTGGCCTGTGGAGTGCTGCACAATGTCGCGCACAGGCATGGCATACCCCTTGGTGAGGTGGGGGCACCGCCGGATGACCCTGACCCAGGACCAGTATATGTGCAGCACAATCAACAAGCCATTCAGGCCCGTCAACGTGTAATTGCGACAATATAAATGGTACTCAGACACAAAGTTCATTTTTTGACCAATTCCTTTAATGAATGGCTTATTTCTGAGTGCGTCAGTGACATTTTTCAGGTGACTGTTAATTTCCCCAATGGCCCTAACAATTTGCTGTTGTGACTCCAGAACAGCATGCGTCAAGACGCGGCCAGATGTACAGGCTTCAGCACTGGGGGGAGCATTAGAGACACCGGAGACGCTGGACTGAATGGGCTCTGGCTGCTCGGGTGGTGCGGACTCTGAGTGCGTGCCAGTGGACGTTCCTGCTGTTGTTCCTGCGGTTCCTAAGTCCAAATAAACACAGGCACATGTTAACAGTAATTTGAATCTGTTGCTTATTAATGGGTACACGCATTTGCAATAAAGCAGTGGATACGTAAAATCTCTGGTGTAATTTTTGCTACATTGCATGCATTTTAAAATTAAATGGTGGCCGGTAGGCTATATGTATCAAAGTTAAGGAAATACATTTTAAATTAGTCACCTACCTTGCTGGCAGTCCTGTAGTATATCCGAGTCTCCCACATCAACGGATACGATTCCAGAGATTAACGTGTCTCCTACAATAGAGGCAACTCTCTGATCAAAGGGTGTCAGTTCATCGGCCCCTGTACCACCGCCTGTTCTGCCCACATTTTGTCGGTGCGCAGCAGTTCTCCACTTAACTTCCATCTTTATGTCAGACCATTTCTTCTTCAGTTCATTTACGGTGCGACTCTCAGATCCCACCGCGTTGACGGCATCAGACAAACTCTCCCACTCTTTTTTCTTTCTTTTGTTATTAATTCCAGAGGACAAAGTTCCAAATAACATATTTTTTCTTGTTTCTACCTCTGATAGTAGCACCTCTAATTCATTTTCAGTGAAATTTCGTTTCTTGCTTGCTTTAGCCATGTTCTTGCGGGTTTCTTTTGCCAAATTGGACTAATTACCATATTTAAATTAATTTAATTGAGGGAGGAGACTGGGTGGGGCGTTGTGCTCGTGCATGTGCGCTCAATTTTACGTTAATTGGGATGTACAAAGAGAATATGCGTGGGATCCTTCGTACGCAGAGATTCATACATCTGTTTTTTTTGTGCGTACGCACATTTACAGCTTTGTCCGTACGCAATGTTTTAGTATGAATTCAACGCAAGTCTTTGTACATGAGGCCCCTGGTGTCTTTGCCATCACTGTTCTTGTAGTATTTAGCAAATCTGTAAAGATTACACAAAGATTGACAACTTAGTTTGAATAAATGAGCAGACTGCCGCGTTTCCATTACCCTTCAAATTGCGCAAATTGAAATTGCGAATTGAAAATACGCTCAATGGAAACACGTCATTTTCGCAAAAACTCTCATTTATCGGGAAAAAAATTTCTGCTCGCATGACGAGGTTTTTTTTAGGCAATTTGAAAAAGGAATATTTCCCAAAACTGCAATGGAAACAGTTTTTGCGCATTTACACACCTGACGCGGTGTGTTTGGGGTCCGTGACCGCAAATAATAATAATAATTATCATCAGTATTATAACATTTATTACGCTACATATTTAGACGCTTTTATCCAAAAAAAGGAACAAAGCAATTCGTCACGTCATTCATTATACAGGTTAGACAATAATAATACAGGGCTAAGATTATCACAAATAAACACAAGATTTTGATGCAGAGTGTGGACCGCACACTGCATGTCAAGGAGGCGCGGGAGCGAGCTCTTGCATTTTCCTATGGACCGTGGAAACATCTTAAAATACTCTATCATTTCTGGTCATACAGAAAATAATAATACACTATTCGCAACTACTTTTATTTGTGTAAACTCACAATAACAAGAAAACGTTGTGCTTTTGCAAAATAAAATAAAACAATCAGGCGCGCTTTCATGATCTCCGTGAACTGGAGTGCGAGAACTGAAACAAAATATAGCCTATGTAGGCTAAAGCTTGAAATGTCCTAATACCTAAGCTAATACCTTCTGATTATGTAATCCGTATGAAAGGTGCATTTCTCTCTAAAGGTGCATCCACCTTACAGCGGAGATGGAGATAAGTTTTCAGCTGACACTGATTTAGAAAACAATAGTTTATTAATAAATAATTAAAATGCCTTGTTATTTTTTCAGACACCATTTATTATAGCCTATAACTTACCTATAAATCACCTTTCTGTAGGCTGGTTATATGGCTCTTCTCATTCAGTACTGCGGGAAAAATATTTCCAGGTTCTAATTTGGCCTTAGAAAACGAGTAAAATCTACATTTTTCCCATATTAATTTGTGAATATTTGTAATGTTTAATAAAGGGTCATAAACAAATATCAGAAAATTCGTTTGATATTTTAATTTTTTTTGCAGCATTTGGTGAGTACAGTTCAAATTAAACTTTTGGTGTTCAACTTTGCATTTTAAAAATACAACAACCATTTTTGTTTTGCAATTACGGGTTAAATAAGGAAAAACGAATGGACACAAAAGTACACTGACCGTTTGGACATAATACGAGACAGAGTTCTTTATTAAATTCATGAGAGAAACATTAATTACAGGAATACTGGATTCTAAACCTCAAAGAAATGCCACAATCAAGACCTCGGAGCAGAAATGAGGGAGAAACAGCCAGGAACTCCTTAGGCTATATGTGCCGTTCGCAGTATAAGGATCTTTCCCTGCCATTAACACTTGGATAACACACCACGACTCCTTCCATATATAATAATAATGTCTAGTGCGGTGGCTGTGATATAGGCTATAAACCTACCAACGTCCGTTGCCATGATTTTTGGAATGACAAAAGTTGTTTTAGTCGCATAACATCGGTTAATGGAAACGCCGTCATTACGCAATAGTTTTTTATCGACATTTAGAAAAAATCGCAAAAGTTTTGTGCAAATCTGTAATGGAAACGCGTTTTGCTCTACATTTATTTAAAATTAACAGCAAGACAACTAGCAGTGAATATGCTTTCCATTAAATGAATCACACACAGTAAACAAATCCTTAACAACAAAAAACAAAAACTTTGCAATGAACATGCTTTGTTTTAAATAAATGACACACAGTAAACAAATCCTTTAAAAAAGTAGGCTACTTAAATTCTATAAGAGCTTCATAAAAATGAATGAGTAGGCCTAAATTACAAATGATAAAATCTACATACATCTTGCTCAAATAAAAATCTTTTAATTAGTATTTAAACATTCTCTATGATAAAAAATATTTTAAAAATAACACGGTTTTGGCGATTATAGAGTTCTAATGATGGTTTTCAACTATAACCGTTGGTCTCGCGGTTATATAACAACCGTCACACCCTACCGCTTTGGTGCAGCCTCCGAAGCAAACGAAAAGCTACTCTGACTATCTGAACTGTGCAGATCACTCAATATATACTCTTAAGGCCTGAATAGGGCAAAGTGCAAATCTTGCCTGTCCTCTTAAACCAGAAGAGTAGAGAGAGTAATGACCTGTGCTCTGAATGGAGTAGAGAGGACATTAGGTACATAGCTGTGTCTTGGTTTGAGGATGACTCAAACTCAAGGCAAGATGCGCTCACAAGTTTGCAAGTCACACACTCGCTTGACTGATGCTAGGGCTAGTAGGAGGGCGGGTTTTAGCAGAAAGCGCTACAGCTCGGCCAACTGGAGCGGCTTGAAGAGTGGGCCCCTAATGGCCCTAAGGACTGTAGATGTTGGAATTGTAAAAGGACAAAGCCGGTTCAGCCTTCTGGCCACCTAGTAGGAGGGCGGGTTTTAGCAGAAAGCGCTACAGCTCGGCCGACTGGAGCGGCTCGAAAAGTGGGCCCCTAATGGCCCTAAGGACTGTAGATGTTGGAATTGTAAAAGAACAAAGCCGGTTCAGCCTTCTGGCCACCGTCAGAAAATGAACAACTTAGTTGTTCCTGCAGTTGTATGCTGCTATGGCATCCACACAGACTTTAAAGTGTGGAAAGGGACACACCCCTTGCCCAGCATGAAACGAATTGAGTAGATTCCTGGCGGGGGGGCTCACTGACGGCGCCCCGGCTGCAGGAAATTACTCGTCGAGTGTCTGTGGGCCGGCATTTCCAGTTCCGACCACTCCTAACCGAATGAAAATTTCAATACAGGCCCTTAACATCACCTTGCTCCTTGGGTGGTAGGAGGTGGAATCCAGCTTGGAGTCAAATCACTCCTCTGTATTTAAAACTGCCAATGTACTGGCAAATTCATCAGAGACCAGAACAATCTTACCAGACAAGAGCGCTGGTTATTGCAGGAGAAGAGCACTAGGGAATCCCCTCGCTGCAGGGAGAGGAAGCCATGCGGGATATCACCGGTGTGAGCTTCACTTAGTCCCGTAAACTCCCACGACTCCATTGCTTCTTGCTCTCGGGCTCTCATAGGGAGAGAACATGGGAGAACAAAGGATGGAGCCACTTTCGTCAGAAAAGTGTATCGCGAGCGCAGCATTTGATGAGTGTGGCTTGACATGGTACAATGCTGCTTGAATCATAATCACACACTGTTCGTTCATTGGCCAGAGGAGAACTGGCCCCCGACTGAGCCTGGTTTCCCCTAAGGTTTTATGGTCCAGAACAGTTAGTTCATGCGTTCATGACCTCAAGGCTAGATTATTGTAATGCTCTACTGGGCGGTTGCCCTGCACGCTTAATAAAATGCAGCAGCTAGTTCTTGCTAGAACCAAGAAGTATGACACATTACCCAGATTCTGTCAACACTGCATTGGCTTCCTGTTAAACATCGTACACATTTTAAAATATTGCTGATTACATAATACACACAAATCACTAAATGGTTTAAGTCCCCAGTACTTGAGTGAGCTTTTAATGCATGATAGACCTTCACATCTAATGCGATCTCAAAATTCTAGTTGATAATAACTAGAATATCAAAATCAACTGCAGGCGGGAGATCCTTTTCTATCTAGCATCTAAACTTTGGAATAGTCTTCCTAGCATTGTTCGAGAAGCAGACACTCTGTCAGTTTAAATCTAGACTACAAACACATCTCTTTAACCTGGCATACACAAAGCATATATACATTTATATTATTCAAATCAGTTAAATGATTTTTAGGCTGCATAAACTAGGTCAGCCGAAACCAGGAAAAATTCCTATAACACCTGATGTATTTGTAACATCATAAGAAGAATGGCTTCCACGCTAATGTTAGTCTTTCTGTTTATTCTGAGGTTTACTGTAGTCAGCCGGATCCTTGCCTTATCCAGATCAGATGGTGGACCTGTGCATAGACACGACCACAATGCATCCCTGAAGTGTCAGCAGAGATTGTCAACTAGACTCTCCCCCGTGAAGGCCTCATCGACATGATAGCCATCGGCACTAATCCTCAACAAACCTGTCTCCATACCGACGTTATGACTCCGATCTTCAACCAGATGGAACTAGATAATATTCTGAATGTTCTGATCCAATCTGACTTCTGACCTGTAATGCGGCCTAAATCATAATCATACACTGTTCATTCATTGGCCAGAGGAGAACTGGCCCCCCGACTGAGCCTGGTTTCTCCCGAGGTTTTTTTTCTCCATTCTGTCACCTGATGGAGTTTTGGTTCCTTGCCACTGTCGTCTTTGGCTTTTGGCTTGCTTAGTTGGGGACATTAAATATTCTACAATATTATTGATCTGCCTTCATTGACGCCATTATATGAGAACTGGAATCACACCAGGGCACGATACAAGACAACCGTGCTTAGTGTAAGTACAACCTCAGAATAGGTGGAGCATTGGTGCAGGCTGACTGAAGTTTTAGAGCTCCACCTAACAAATTGGCTTAGACTGTAGGGGCTAATAATGAAATGTGTCTAAATAGGGTGAGCCTCAACCTCTGATTATTGTAGTAATATTCTAACTAAGTGTACATGGGAAACCATGGCATGATTATATAAAGTTACCATTAGAGGAAGTTAAGTAAAGAGGAAGTTAAGTCGGTCAAGCAAGCATGGTGTGGCATCTAAAGGTATAAATCAATTGCCTCTGTCTAATGACCAAGACCTACGAGTTTGTGATTGTGAGATCCATATATCTGGCCAGTGCGAGACTCAAAGTGTTGTAGGAATCCGAATGTGAGTGTGATTTCAATAAAGAGTTAAATAGAATAATCAACTGTGTAGATCAGTTATTATATAAATGGTCAATAACTAAATGGCATTCTGACCTAAATTCAAGGTTGTGATAAAATGGAGTCAAATAAAAGTTTAATTGGAATTATATTACTTTGCCACACTGAAAAGACCAAACGTGCAGGAGTGGACGGGCCCTACAAAGTTACAGTACAAACACCTGTTACCGTAAGTTGTGCACTGGGGTTTCACTACTGTCTGGGTCCTTCTTGTCTATTCTGCGGAAGGAGTACTGGGGAGCACACAAGTGCTGATCCAGGTCACAATCCCACTGGATTTGCACTGCCATTACTCCCCCCTGAGCACAAAAACACTTAAAGATGTCAGTTTTACAGCAGTGCACCAACAAAACACACATATTCATCAACACAGAGTATCATAAGGGGATTCAAGCTTATTCATGATCAAAACAATGTCAAATAAACATAAAATAAGTTTCTGACATAGACTGCCATAGTCTGAAAATCCTCTCGAGTCTCTTCAAAAATATCTTTGATTCTGAAAATTGGGCAGTTAGGGTCCATATTTCTGTTGAACACACAATTTGCCACGTAGGACCTGCTCATGTTTGGTAGGATATTCCTTCTGCAAGAAATTAAGAAATAAGCAACACTATATTAACTCACTATATTAAGTAAGTAAAATGTATATGTTTGATTTGCAGCACTTCTGTAGTTAAAATACAGACAAAACGGTGCTGAAATATGTTAGATAAAGATGATCTCGTTCATCATTGAACAAAGATGAACATACTTGTTGAAGTTAAATTTGGTGAATTGAATATTATTCTTTATGAATATTGTGAAGTTTTCAGTATCTGCCAGGAGTGCTGGACTGAAATTTCAAGGGAAAAAAACATGAATATTATTAATAATTTTACTGCTAAAACTAAGAAACAAGTTTCAACATGTATTTTTTTAGTTTGAGATGGTGAGTGGTGAGAGTTTTACTTCGGAGGTTCGACTTTCTTCTCCACAGGACACCAGGCCAACACCTCACATGTCTTCACTGACTCTGAGAAATCGACACATCTACCTGTCTGAACACCTAAAACAGAGGCATGTCTTAGCAATCAGTACTGCATGGATTTCAAGTCACAAAAGGTAATATTTTGAATGCAGTGTACAGATTGGGCCATACCATTCCCTGGAGCATCTTTAAAGCCTTTGGTGCAGTTCATGTCAGATGTGCAAATGGATTTCAGGGTTGGATACTAAATTAAATACAAAAAAATACCAAGTAATGTGATACAAAAATAAATAAATAAATGTAATACAAAGACAGGTAAATGTCAAATCAGTTGATTTAGTTTTGGAATAAATTAACAGCCAATTTTTTTTATGGTCATTCAATAAGAATGACATTGATATAATGTTATTATTCGGAATTTGTTTTGAGGTGTAATTTTAGTTGAGTTTTTGTGCCTGTGTCTAAATGGAAGCTCAAAGAAGAGAGGTAAGATTACGAGAGAGCACATTTTCTAAATGTCTCACCTCTGCACATTTTGACTGTGTTTGGTTTGGTGTGAGGATCATGTTGGTCATCAGAAAGAAAGAACTGTCCTCCTGCAACATGCAAAACATGTGATTGTGATCAGTGACACCTGAAATACTTCCTCATGAGTATAAGATGTCTAAAGGCATGTTGATAGAATGTATAACTATGCCAGACTGCATACTTGTTGGTCAATAGAATGTCCAGCTATGCATTTGTTTGATAAAATCTGTTTGAAAACAATTTTGGAATTCTGATTGGTACTTCACTTTTAAGGTAACTAATGAGACATATCTTGCAAAAAAAAATATTGCATTATGGTATTGTAACAGTGAGTGCATAGTGAATCCAACAAAGAGCAGAATCCCATATTTTATCCCATAAAACTCATCTTTGATCACCAAAATGACACATTTAAATGTTTTATCCTGTGAAAAAAAAATGTCTTCATGCATTAAAATAGCTTAAATGTAACTCTACACCCTTGCTTAATTTAGTATACATGGATCCATGAATATGCCAATTAGCCCTGCCTCCACTCACTCACAGCAGCTCACAGATTCACTCAGGCAACTGACGGAGGTAAATTGCAAAATGGTATCGCTCTTTACAATGTCTGACACATAACAGTAATTAATATGATTAGCCTTTTGCTTGACTATTCTATCAAACAGCTAATAATGTGTTGCTAATGTTATACAAACCCTCTTAGTCTGCCTTCTATCAATCATCAGAACGTCAGTAGAAAAAGGCATATACATCCGCTATATTGCTAAATCTACCCGATTTTTAATATCAACAGAAAAATATAATCTGGCATCTCTCGAGACTCCCCTGCTAGTTTGCTGTTAATGATATGTTCCCTTTCGAGAACAGTCACTTCGTATTGCGTAGCTATAAACTCCTTTTCCTCTAAGCTTAAAATGTAAAACGCATTTTGCAGCTGCACAGTGAGTGTCTGGCTCATTTATTGGCTGTCCTGTGGCAACTGCACATCCAATAGCGCGGGCGGCTCCAACGTGTGCGCCAATGCGCCACGAGGCCAACGGACATGCTTAGTGCATCGCGTGCCTGGGAACCTCCCATGCTCAAGCTGTACTTTCTGCCGGGGGATGCTCGGTTTGTGAAGGCATGCCCATCTCGACGCTACGGTCGCGGCGTAGCTTCCCCTTCCCTTCCTTTTCCCACTCTACTTCGGCCGAGGAAAAAGCGCCGCGGCCAGCGTTAACCTGAGGGAATGGAAGTTAGCGAACCCACGCCGGCCACGAATGAATCCTTCTGAGGAGGATTGGTTGGGCTCAGTTGACCTCGCCATCACTTCTCAGTCAGGCGCAAGCGCCGCAGCTACCAGAACGAACTCTGACGCGGAGATGCTGAGGATCCTAACTAAGGCCGTCGCTGACCTCCGGCTCGAGTGGGCCTCGCCCGATGAGCCTCCTCGAAGTCGGCTGGACGGCTGGTTCCTCCCGGGGCGCCAGCAGGCCCCTCGTCATAGGCCTGCTCCGTTCTTCCCTGAGGTTCATCAAGAGCTATCTAAGACGTGGCCCGCGCCCTACTCTGCACGCACAGGATCCTCCGTTTCCGCAACGCTCTCCTCTGTGGACGGCGCGGCAGAGAAGGGATACGAGTCATTGCTGCCCCTCGAGGAGGCTGTGGCCGCTCATATCTGCCCGAACACCGCTACTAGTTGGGGAACTAGAGCAGTGCACCCTGTTAAGCCGTGTCAAAACACTTCAGCTCTCGCTGGACGTGACTTCGCCGCCTCCGGTCAAGCTGCTTCGGCCCTGCACGCTATGGCGGTGTTGCAGGTTTACCAGGCCAACCTCCTCCAATACATGGATGAGACTGGCCCGAAACCCGAGTCTTTCCGTGACTTACGGAGTGCTAACATGGTCGTCCTCGAGTGCCACATGTGGCTCACGCTCACGGACATTAAGGACGCGGACAGAACGGTGTTCCTCGATGCCCCTATCTCCAGTTCCGGCCTCCTCTGCCCGGTGGTGAAGGGCTTTTCGGAGAGATTCACAGAGGCTCATAAGTCATCCCAGGCAATGCGACACTTCTTGCCCAAGCGCTCTAGCTCGGCTTTGAGCAGGCCCAAGACCGCGCCCTCTCCTCAGCCAGAGAAACCAGCCAAGCAGGCCTCTCAGCCCCACCCTGTGGCTGATGGCCGCCGTCAAGTTAGACCAGCTAAACGCTATCCTCTGCCCCGGCGCCAGGGCCCTCGTTCCAGCGGCACGTCGAATCCCAGGCCCCCAGCTACCTCCTAGCATCGGAGGGAAAAAGGGAGGGCTTGTGTCTCGCGCTAGCCGGACCACCCTCCAAAAGGCCCAGAACACTTCTCGCAGCTCCCTGTTTAGTTCAGGCGGCTGGAGATTTTACTGCTGTAAACAGGCCCGCTACACTGTGTGCGCCTTTACAAACAAACGCCGTTTTCACAGCGACCCAAATAAAGCACAAAAAGAGTATGTTTCAAGCACACAACACACGGGTTCATGGTCCCCCTTCATTAGGCGACCCCCCTTCAAATGTTTGTGTAATGGAAGCCGTAACATTAATGAGCAGATGCTGAGTAGGAGAAGAATGAAGAGAATGAAAGCAAAATTTGCTATTTTGGCCTTTTGCGGGTTTATGGCTGCAAATTCTGTGTGGATGCGTAGAAGAAGCCAGAAGTGGTGGGAATGTGATGTTAATAGTTTCACTGAGACAATGTTTTTTGAAAACTTTAGGATGCCGAGGGCAACTTTTGATTATCTCTGTCTCCTCTCCTCAAGACTCCTACGGCAGGACACTCAATTTAGGCGACCCATCTCCATGCGGAAACGTGTTGGAGTTGGGCTGTACTGGCTGGCAACGGGGGTCAGTTACCGCACGATGGGTAACCTGTTTGGCATTGCCAGGTCTTCTGTGTGCGCGATTGTGCACGAATTTAGCAAGGCCGTGCGCCAAGTCCTCATGCCGAGTTCATAAAACTGCCCGAAGGAGATGCCCTCCGGGAGGTCCTACAAGGCTTCCAAATGAGGTGTGGTTTTCCACAGTGCGCTGGAGTAATTGACGGGAGTCATATCCCCATCATTGCCCCAGAAGAAAATCACGTCGACTACTTCAATCGCAAAGAATGGCATTCTGTCCTTCTGCAGGGAGTTGTAGATCATCAGTTCTGGTAAGCCTGCTACAATTATGAAATAATCTCTTCTGGAATTTTTTTTTTTACTTTACTAGTGCTAGCTGTCATTGAGTGAAAAGTCTGGTTTAGTTTTATAAAATAGTTAAAAAATGCTGCCTTGTGATACAATTATGTGGTATGGCTATGGCAAGCTGCTTTAACCCTCTGAGGTCGGCTATCGCGCCGGCGTGATAGTCTCGCTTTTTTCTTATCAGTGCAAAAGAAACTCAAAATACTCTGCTGATTTTGATCTTACATATTAAGTGTTGTACATCATTAGATCCTGATAAGTGTCTATTTTTTTGTGGATACTCACAATAAAAACAAAGTGTTGTGCTTTTCGCCAAATAAAGAAAAACAAACATGAGCGTTCTGCCTTCTCTCTGTCAGTGAAGTCCATTCTGAAACGCGTCCTAAGATTAACTGTAATTCCGCGAATATTTGTCATACAGGCATGAGTGTTTTTCCATAATGAAGCTTGAACTCTCTTCTTTTAAATGAATTAATTTATATAAAAAAAACAAATATTCTCAGCTTATGTAATCTGTATGAAAAGAGAGAGATGTCAGTATTTTTCTTTCCAGCTCATTATACCTAATTACGCGTTAATGTGCCACGCCCACGGAGAGCGCGCGCTATTCAAACGCAAATGATCTTAGACAAGCCATTCAAACATGCCAACGCCCACCAGCTGGATTATAAAACACATCGTGTTTAGTAAATCACACCTGTTTTAGCATCACTTCACTGGTTACCAGTCCAGTATCGAATTCATTTTAAAATTCTGGTTATTACTTTTAGAGCCCTGCATGGCCAAGTCCCTACCTACATCACTGACCTGATACAGCTGCACACTCCTACCCGGAGTCTCAGGTCTTTAGATCAGATGTTATTAGTTGTTCCCCGTACTCATTTTAAAACTAGAGGGGACCAGTCATTCCAGGCAGTCGCTCCCAGGCTGTGGAATGCTTTGCCTCTTGTTCTACGTTGTGCGAACTCAGTTGATTCCTTTAAAATACAACTGAAGACTTTGCTCTTCAAGCAGGCTTTTGGTTAGTCAAGGTTTTTTTTTTATGGTTGCCTGTAGTGTTTGTTGTTTGTATTTTGGGGAATGTATTTAAATTGTTTTTGTATTACATTTTTCTGTAAAGCACTTTGTGATGTCTATCTGTGAAAAGCGCTATATAAATAAATTTTACTTACTTACTTACTAGTAAGTATCTTGTTGTCACGGGTGTGGTGCAGGCAGATGAAGAGACTGAAGTCAAAGATCCAATTTCAATAAACTTTACTTACAATAACACAAATACTCACCAGGATACAGGCAGGGCAAACACTGTAACATATACAACGACCGACAAGGACAGACTGAACAGAAGTTAACTAAATACAAGCATGAATCAAACATAACAAGGTGAAAACAGGTGACACTGATGATGATAACGAGGGACAGGCTGGTAAGTGAGGGAGTGAATACAGGTGTGGAAACGAGGAGGATTCTGGGAAGTGTAGTGCAGACACAAAGACAGACTGGTGCGGACGAGGACTGTGACACTTGTACAGCTGTGTACACAGCGTATCCTTTCGCTGTGAGGAATAATACTATCTAACCCTGGAAAATGTACCAGAAGTGCTGGTAGTTTCATTTCGAGGAGCAACGGATCCAGCTGATGTAGTAAGTCATTTATTCTTAAGTGCTTTGTTCTAATCGTGATATTGAATAGTGTCTGACTGTAAACCGCAAAAAGACTGTTTAAACATGAATGTGTGTAGGCTAAATGATGAGTGAACGGCATAAGCGCGCGCGCTTTGTTTACTACAGTTATACAGCGCATGTCTGTGCCTTGTTCATTCACTCTCGCACCTACATTAGTAAACGTTATGTTTACATGAACACATATACTATATTGCTATAGCCTACTAAGATGAGTAAAAATAGACTGAAATATGTTGAAATAAAATGTCTGTATAAGCAACAAGCTGCAAATTCACATACTAATATATCATACACAATATATTACAGACTAAATATGAATGTTTAGACACGATTTTGTGATTAGTTTTGGATAGATTATAAAGTTTTGACTGTAAAAAAAGACTACTGTCACATTAAATAGGTACGCTTTTGTTCACCAATTTCTGCTCATAGTTAAATATACTATAGTATGATGTTTTGTCAAAAATAAAGTAGGTATATTGAATTATCAACTAAGATGTTATTATAGTGTTTGTTCCAATATTCAAACTAATGAATCCTTACCTTTTTTAATACGTATGATAAAATGTATACTTTTTACAAAGAAATACACTTGAAATATTGTTAAAATTGTAATTGTTGTAATTGTAACCTATTTGTAATTGTAAAATATGTATAGGCTATATAGATAATTTCTTTTGTCCTTGCATTCTTGGGGATCCTGTGACACACCTGTGTGAAAGGGCTAATTAATATGCAGCTCATTATGCGGCACATTATCCGGCCTTTGTCTTCTCAGGTGTGAACACGCCTCCACGCATATTGCCTTTCCAAACAAAAGGTCTCTAAAAAAATTTAAATCAGTGTATGTGTTTGTGTAAATGATTAGGCAGGATGATTTTCAGATCATTTTGAAGCAAAAATTCTAGGCAACAACACTCATTAGTCAAAAGTCTTGTGGACATATATTTAGTATGTGTTTTGTGGCCTTATTTCAGACACTTTAAGTTTTAGTTTTTTCAATAACCATGCATAAGCAACATTCTCTCAAAAATACAAACATGTTTCGTAATTGTTGCTCAGAAATTACGGTAGCCCAGTTTGTGCTATATTGAGTGAATTTACACCTTTGCCATTAAAGGGGTCATGACATGAGAAACCAAATTCGCCTTGATCTTTTGGTATTTAAGAGGTCTTTGTACCATTAAAACCTCCTGCAAGTTTCATAGCTTAAGACATCCTCCCCATTATAAACGAAGCATTTATTTAATCAAGCTCTAAATACAGCTCGTTCTAGATCCTTTGAACTTAGTGACGTCACGGTAAGAAGTGACGTATCAGTCGTTTGCATATGACTGCCTCCAGCGCAGGACAACTACTTCTCATTTGACATCATCGCATGCGTTGACGTGCAGCGAGGGGGTCTGATTACAAGACGACTGCGATGCCACGCAGATGTGCTGTTCCTGCTGTGGACAAACAACATGTTTGAATGCTGCCGAAAGATCCAGACGTCAGGGAAAGCAGTTGGATGCAGTTTATTTGCAGCATATTCAGCCCACCAAAGCCTTATTTGTTCGGTGAGTGATGTAGATGAGTGTGACAGGGCGCATGTTACTGAAAGAACGACAAGAGAGAGAGAGAGAGAGAGAGAGAGAGAGAGAGAGAGAGAGAGAGAGAGAGAGAGAGAGAGCCCCGGCCGCGCGCGCGCCTTCAAACTGTCTTGCTCTCCCTCTCTCTCTCCCTCGTGCATATGAATCAAAATCAATTGAGAATTGACACGATGGTAAATGATTGGAAGACCGAAGTTTCACGTGGCGGAGCATTGTGTAGCCTACATGTGATACAAAATGATTAACGTTAATAATTTATGCATAAGCAGCACTGACGTTAGCCAATCATAACAATGGGCGTTTTAACACTGAACTCTTAAAGGGGAAACGCCTCCAAAACAGACTGTTTGAATCAGAGGGGGAGAAACAGGGTGGGAAAAGGTCATAAATCACTACATTTTTAAAGTTTTTGGTACAAAAAACTATAGTAATACTATAATTGCACATAAGGGAACATAATAAAACAAAACAAAAAACCATGTCATGACCCCTTTAACATGTTTATAAATAACTGAAAAAAGCACAAATGTCAGAGCATGTCAGAACACCTCAAGGACCCCAAAAACCCTTAGACCTCAGAGGGTTAACATTGAATCATTTAAACCTACTAGTCTGTATTTTCTTGATAGCACTTATTTTTTAGATACTAGTATCTATGCCAAGTACTTAATGGAATAGATACTAGTATCTAAAAAATAAGTACTAGTAGCATGAAAGTTTTGACTAGTAGGTTTAAATGATTAAATGTTACAACGGTTTGCCATAGTATGGTATCAGATACCATATAAAACATGGTATTAAACTGATATTAAAATATGATAGCCCCTCTGTGTTTACAGTAACAATCTGTTTTGTTTGCAATCCCCTACCGATTTCCAAATTAGCCTATATTTAAACGTTTCACTGTGCAATAATAACTGATTTGTGTTTCTTTTCATAATTGTTTGCATGGACAAAATTATACAATAACACATCACATGTCCCCATAACAGTTTCACCAACATCTACACAGGATGGCCTGGAAGTGTCCATGATGCCAGGGTTATTCCTGTGTCTTTGCAATGGCAGAGAGAGGGGAGCTTTTCCACCAGTAAGTTGTTCTATCACAATCATGCACACATGTACACACACATGTAAGGATGGATTTTCCTAAAACGGAATTCAAGAGTTCGAACCTGCAATAAAACAATATAAACTCACTAATCTGCAAAGGAAATCTAAGGGACAGAGAGCAACCACACAACTGGCCCAATCTAATCTCTTCCCCCCATACTGTATTCCTGACTCTACACACTATCTTCTCTCCTTCAGGGATAACTCAATCAGGCAAATCTCACAACCTCCTGACTCCAGCTGTGCTATGTGGGGGCAAAATAAATACTTCTGGTGCGAGTGGTAAAGGTGTTTCATTCCCGCAGCAGCAGAACAGTCAGAAAAAGAAAACAATGCCTGTTCTTCTGTTGTGAGAGATGCCCCAATAAAGATTGTTGATAACCATTTGTCTTTATCCCCCAAACTTAGGCATGACCACTTGGGTCACGAGAAAGGGTCCAACAAAGGCTGAATAAATATTTGGGTGCTAGATGTTTATTGTCCTTTCATGTTCTTGGGTATTTAAAGAGAATTGGCAAACCACTCAAGGAAGCATCTGTAAACAGAACTTCCCACACTGTTGCTGTGTGTCTCTATTGCCAGGTATGCTGACTCTTTTTAACTAATTTTGATATTGCATTTTGAATCATGTTTATATTTTATGCTGATCAGTTATGTATTGTGGTCTCTTTTTAATCTTTTCAATTGATTTTAACCATGCCTGGAAAAATAAATGTTACATCTTGATTTATTCTGAAGTATTCTGAAATCAATTATTTTAGTAGATTATAGGAGGCTGGATGCTACCTCAAATCTTGCAGGGTAGGTCAAACTAAAGGCGCATGTATGAATGTAGCAGTAGGCACATCATCTGAAGACCTTTTGATTTCTGTCTATCACTGATTTAGCAAGTTGTATGGAAATGGCTAAAGTAAACTACACTTTTTTGTACAAGTGAGCAGTAGGCCACTGACTTAAGAGGTATTAGCTAACCCTGCATCCTCTGACTAAATTCAGAACTGAGAAGTTTGTCTCCGTGAGAAACACGATCCGGCCGACGTGATCTCTGTGCGGCATTGGGTCCATAATGAATTAATAAATGAAAGCATAAGAAACTCAGACTAATCAATGATCTAAATTAAATCACAATTAAAGGTTTGATCAGCTGTTAGGATGGAAAATAAGTAAAAGATAAAGAGTCATTCAAATTTGGAGTCAGATTAAATTATTCATGGGGTAAAGATTAATATTAATAACCGACCATTTAATGAATTAAAGTGATTTTCCCAGAAAGGCCCGAAAAGACATACACGCTGAATTCCTTTGACCATACCATTGGATTCCGTTGTTGGGCCAGTGGGTGGACCTTACACACACACACAAACACAAATCCTACTTGGAAACAGTACCATCTTGGTATAAAGGAGATTAAAATGTTTATAAAAAAATATTATAACATCTAATAAATTCAACTTCTCTTATTTTCCATCGCCAAAGGACACAGTGGAGATCAACGGTGTCCAAGTACTGATCATGCTGCTTGGTGAACTGGCATACCCCATGCGGAGCTGGCTTATTAAAGGGTACACTGACACAGGGAACCTGACAGAGCAGCAACGATACTTTAACGAACGACACAGCAAAGCCAGGGTGACTGTGGAATGTGCATTCAGCCGATTGAAGGGGCGGTGGAGATGCCTGTGGAAACGGCTGGATGTGGACATCTCCACTGTCCCTACCATCATAAGTGCATGCTGCACTCTCCACAATGTGTGTGAGAAGCATGGTGAGGCCTATGAGGGACCTGCTCGAACAATTCTTCAGGACAACAGGATAGCAGAAGGAGGGGCACAAGATGCTGCTGAGCCAACAAGAGTCAGAGAGGCACTGACAGGGTTTTTTTTTTTTACAGCCAATGCTGATTCACAAAATAAACTTTAATTGACAATGTTCTCTTGGCATATGTAGCTGTAAGAAAGAGGAGAAAGTGTTTGGCCATTGTATCACAATTAAAAAAATAAACAGTTAGGCTTGGAGGGTAGACATAAGTGTAAGTAAAAACTTAGCAGTAATACAGGACAGTACAGTAATAACAGAATACAAAAATAGTAATGGATGATTTAGTTAAGCGAATACTTTACTAATGATTTAGCAACAGCCTGATAAAAACATGGTGATTCTTACTTCCAGAGGACTTGGTGGCTAGCCTCTTTCTACAGTATATGCGTAGCATGTCAAGACTGAAAACGTACCTGTCTCGCCAACTATAACCAGGCTGTCTGCCGAACTCCTCGGAGTTTAAGGCTTCTCTTCACCTGCTTCGTAGCTATCCAGCAGCTCCAACGGCTGAGGTTTATCGCCCATAATGGCTGGGGTTTATCGCCCATAACACGGCTAATCTTGTTAGAATCATTTGCTTATTTAAGTTTACTTTTAAGACTCTTCACCTTCCTTTAGCACTGCAGCCACGTTCTCCTGTGTCCCCAATCCTCCATTTCGTGTGCTATTTTTTCAAAAACGGAGCGGTTACGATAGGAACCTTCTAATTTAACTTGAATAGAAGTATCCCCCCATATACCAATTAGGTCTAACACCTCACTCTCCCTCCACTGACTCGCTCCATCACTGTTCTCCATTATCTAGTCAAGTTTTTAATGTTCTGTCTGTGTCTGTGTCTGTTGTGTCTAGTGCTAACTCGCCGCCGCGTGACAAATGTTGATGTAGATTGACGTAAAAGTCGCATCAAATCCGCCTTGATTGTTCACACTGCGGACGCATTGAAAGAAATCAGATCTGGGTCTCATTCAGGACCACATATGTATGTGGTCTAAATCTGATTTGAAAGAATCAGATCTGGGCAAGATTTGAGTGTTCACACTAGGTGTTTCTCAATGTCAAGGATACTTCCTTGGCAGGACGGGTCCTTCCAAGTCATTTCCTTCAGAGGCTAGGCAATGCTCCTCTTTAGCATTCGGAGAACACGTAAATGGAACAGGTAGCAAGTGCACGTCATTGCGCCATTACGTCAGCGCTGTTTAAACACACTTGACAGTCCTTTTTTTATCTTGTCAACCCTCATATAAATAAATAAATAAATAAATAAAGTTAGGGATAATGTATAGCGAGGCGGTTGTTACAGCAAATACAACCCCGCGAACTCTAACGCGAAGCGGAGGGTTCTTGAATCAGCCTGAAGGGTTTGTATTCGCTACACAACCGCATCGCTATACATTTTCCCGCTTATAACATGGCTACCTACCAAATAAATAAATAATTTGACACAAAACATTGATTTAAAAAGGTGTTTATTACTTTAAAAACGATTATATTGCCTGAGTGAACAGAACTGCGTCCATAGCAACATCTAGCAGTTAAAACACATGCAAGGGTAAAATATGTAAACAACAAAAAATGCTATATGAAGTAAAAATTACAAGGTGAATCACCAGTAAAAGGGAACAGCTTTACCCCCCCCCAACAAATCACTTGAGCCCATATGTTAAATAGTTTAACAAACATTAAATAAATGGCAACATTGAAATTATACTTAAACCTTACATTTGAAAGCATTTCCCCGTTATCACTCCGACTCTGCTAACGTCCGACATTTTATATTTTTTGAACAAGATAGCAAAGCTGTGCATAGGATTGTGGGTGATTTGAGAGCGCGAAGGCTACACATATGCATCCTTTCCTGTGTATGGGATATTTTCCGAACGAAGGATTCAGTCCTTGGTTGAAACTCTGAGGATCCTCGACATTGGAACAGTCCTTCGATGGATGTCGATGACGTAGCATCCTCGAAATACCGGCTTCCGAGGATCCTTCCTTGACATTGAGAAACACCTACTATCTCTGAAGAAGTCTGACCTGGTCACTTGACCCCCAAAAAATCGGATTTCGGCCGCTTTTGCCTGCAGTGTGAACGGGGCCATGTGAATGAGCTGCGCATGTGCACACTTTGTCACTTATCAGCTTCTACTTTGTTTTAAATTTAAACAATTTAATTTGACCATTTATTCTTGTCATGCCCTTATATTACTCACTCACACTGAAGACACGTTTCAGAACATCAGTGGCTACCAGCCCAACGGATTCCATTTTGGTAAAACATGGATAAATTAATTACACGTCCCAAAAGGATTTGTGGCGACGGTGCATCGTCAGCACCAACCCCTAATGATGAGTTCACACCGAACGCAATTTGAGCGTCAAATTCGCTTCTATCGCGTCTAGTTGGACGTTTGAACATTTTGAATCCACTCGTGCGTCCAAAGCGAATTGGACGCGCATATAAAGCGAGCGATTAAAGCGAAATAGATGCGCGTTCGAGGCTAACACTTTATAATAACTGGTAACACTTCGCTTGTAACACTTTATAATAACTGCATGCTATTAATCATTAGTTAAGCATTAGTAAACAATTAATTCATCATTTTAAAAGCATTAATAGACATTAATAAGCAGTTTATAATTACAGCTATAAATGATTTATTCTTGATTTATAAGTCTATAATGTGTTCTTAAATAATTGTATTTTCATACTTTATTAATGATCAATTTATCATTTATAAATGAAGTATTGCATTATTTACAAACCAGTTATTTTGGAGTTGTCAGTGGTTCATAAGATCACTTAGAAAGTGTAAGTAAATGAGTAATAAACTATTTAAATGTACATTCATACATCTTATTATGCATACATATAGTAATAGTTACTTAGTGTTTTAGTAAATGCTTTATAAACATGTGCTTCTACTGTAATTCAGGTCCGACCTTGCGAGTTTCCTGGATGACCCCCAGCAGTTAGCGCAGCAGGGATGACCCCTAGCAGTTAGCGCACCCCCAGCAGTTAGCGCAGCAGGAATGACCCTCCAGCAGTTAGCGCACCCCCAGCAGTTAGCGCAGCAGGGATGACCCCCAGCAGTTAGCGCAGCAGGGATGACCCCCAGCAGTTAGCGCAGCAGGGATGACCCCCAGCAGTTAGCGCAGCAGGGATGACCCCCAGCAGTTAGCACAGCAGGGATGCAGCAGGGATGACCCCCAGCAGTTAGCGCAGCAGGGATGACCCCCAGCAGTTAGCGCACGCCCACCAGTTAGCGCAGCAGGGATGACCCCCAGCAGTTAGCGCAGCAGGGATGACCCCCAGCAGTTAGCACAGCAGGGATGCAGCAGGGATGACCCCCAGCAGTTAGCGCACCCCCAGCAGTTAGCGCAGCAGGGATGACCCCCAGCAGTTAGCACAGCAGGGATGACCCCCAGCAGTTAGCGCACGCCCACCAGTTAGCGCAGCAGGGATGACCCCCAGCAGTTAGCGCAGCAGGGATGACCCCCAGCAGTTAGCACAGCAGGGATGACCCTCCAGCAGTTAGCGCAGCAGGGATGACCCTCCAGCAGTTAGCGCACCCCCAGCAGTTAGCGCAGCAGGGATGACCTCCAGCAGTTAGCGCAGCAGGGATGACCCTCCAGCAGTTAGCGCACCCCCAGCAGTTAGCGCAGCAGGGATGACCTCCAGCAGTTAGCGCAGCAGGGATGACCCTCCAACAGTTAGCGCACCCCCAGCAGTTAGCGCACCCCCAGCAGTTGGCACAGCAGCGATGACCCCCAGCAGTTAGTGCAAGGATAGAAGCTTGGGGTGCATCACTTGTAGGGAAACCCTTGTAGGGAAACACGCAAAAACCCTTCTTCTTTCTGAAAAGGTACCTGGCACGCACTTATCTGAGGAGTGGATTAATGGGGAAGTAAGCAGCACTGCTCAGAACAAGTTGCGAAAAAAGATCTATGAACATAGGGACAGCCTTGCACATAAGAGGGCCGTTGAAGTGGCATTGACTAAGCAACAGGCGATTCTGCCAAATAAAGTCATTGAGGTGAATTCCAAATTAATGGACGAGACCGCAACGTCATATAGGTCCGCTTATATGGTGGATAAGGAAAGGCTGTCTTACAGAAAGCTCACCCCTTTAATGAAGCTTCAGGAGCTTAATGGCGCAAAGGTGGAAACTGCGCATAAATTAGATCACTCCTGTGCTCAGATTATAGGTCATATTGCACAGAAAATGCGAAAGAAGTTTGTTTCCAATATTCAAGAGCTTAATTAAAAAATTAGCATCAACATTGACGAAAGCACAGTACATGGGCGTGCCTATCTGATCGTATATGTGAGATGTGATGTGAGTGGCAAAGGAGATATAGAAAATGTTTTTTTAGAGATTATAGAGCTGACGCAGGGCCATTTACAACAGGTTAAAACAGTGCCTTCGTGCAGAGGGATTAGATGATGAGTTTTTGGGGAAACACCTCATCAGCATCGCCACAGATGGGGCTTCAGTTCTCACTGGCAAATCCACTGGAGTCATTGCAAGGCTTAAGCGTGACTTTCAAAACATCTAGTCCATATATTGCTTGGCCCATCGCCTTGAATTGGCTGTCCATGATTCTTTGAAAGGGGTTGCTGGATGCAATCATTTCGAGTTTTTCATTGCCAAGCTGTATTCTCTGTACCACCAGTCTGCAAAGAACGGGAGATTGCTTGAGGAAGCAGCTGCAGATCTAAATATGCAGATTTTGAGAATAGGACAGATATTCACGATCAGATGGGTGGTGAGTAGTTTCAATACTGTAAAGGCGTTCTGGAATAACTACCATGCTTTAGCGCCACTTAAAAATTGCAAGTGAGGATGCATCTCGCAATGACACAGAGAGGAAGAAATTCCTGGCGCTATACAAACACCTCACAAACTCAGGATTTTTACTTGATTTGGCTTGCATGAAAGACATTATCCGTGAGCTGCAGGGTCTGTCACTGAAATGTCAGCAAAGAGATATCACTCTAGTTGATGCCAGTTGCCACATTCTGCAGTCTATTGATACACTGAAAGCAATGAAAACGAGTGGAGGGAAATCCACACAGAAGGCCGAATAGCGCACGTCTCTGAGGCTGTTTAAAGATGTTCAACTAGTGGCGGGCACAGGCAAGATTAAATGAAATCAGCTTTATCAATCTGTGATCAACAATCTCACAAGGCGAATGCCAGAATCAGACCTCCTACAAATGCTAAAACCCCTGGACAAGTGCTTTTGGCCACAGGATCGGAATGCTTTGATCCTGTATGGAGAAAACGATGTACGTGCACTTGCTAAAATGCTTGGAGAACCAGCCAGAGAGGTGGTCGAGGAGTTTCGCGACTGGAAATTACAAGACAGAGCACCAGGAAGAAAGCTGGAAAAGATTTGTACAGATAGTAGAACATACCTTCCTACTTCAGCTGAGTGTGAGAGGGGATTTTCTGCCATAAATTATACTGACAGCAAGACCCACAATAGATTGCGTGAAAACAGCCTCTCATCGCTTCTTTTTCTGGACATTAATGGACCCCCATTGGAAAGTTTCGACCCAATGCCCTTTATCACATCTTGGATTAAGGCAGGTCATCGCCCATCCACTTCTTGGATTTCTGGACGAACAGCAAAGGAAGCTGACCCCAGGCCTCTGTGGTCGATTTTGTGTTAAGGTAAGGCATGTTTTTCTCAATTATGTGTTTTGGCTGGCTGGGTTGTTATTATGGGTCTGCGTGACTCTCGATGTCTTGGGCGTAATTGAACGGAGAAATTATGGTATTCTTCTGTAGCTTGATGAGTAATTTAACCGTTGTTCATGACTGTCAAAGACAGTCTTTTTATAGACTATTTGTGGGTGGATGTTTGCTGTTTGTTGTCAATTTGTGTCGATAAAGTAAAATCCTGTACAGTGATTAAGTAATTGTGGCGAACAGGAAGGCCGAGGGACGTGAGAGAATGTCGCGAGGCCGGTGGTGCGATTGCTAATGAGCAGCACCTGTGAGCACACCGGTCTCGCATCTCTCACGGAGGAGCGGAAGCATAAAGGGGGAGCGACGACGTGGATGAGAGAGAGATGAACAGGCCTGCTTTTGTTTGTATTTTATTTTGGTAGCCAGCAGTCGTCCGTGAGGGGCTGCTGGCAGGTATTTATATTTTATTTTGGGTAGCCAGCAGTTCCGTGAGGGGCTGCTGGCAGGTATTTTGTTTGTTTATTTCATTTAAATAAAGTTTTATTTGATTGTTCTCCGGTTCCCGCCTCCTTCTTCCCTGAACATTGCTACACTGGTGCCGAAACCCGGCAAGAGGGAGGAACGCGCTGTCAGAGAGTCCTCGCCGCTTTGGGAGAATCCGCGGTGCCATCGAGCATGGTGCGCGATATTTTATTTTGGGTAGCCAGCAGTTCCGTGAGGGGCTGCTGGCAGGTTTGTTTATTTCATTTAAATAAAGTTTTATTTGATTGTTCTCCGGTTCCCGCCTCCTTCTTCCCTGAACATTGCTACAGTCATCCTACAGTATATAGTGCTTGCATAAAGCAAGTAGTGCATACACTCCTAGCTGTTATGTATCTTTGTATTGTAAGTCCTCTTTTGAGGCACGCGTGCAAGCGCACACACCTGGCATGGAGGAGCAGTTAGTCGAACTAAAGAGTGACACCAGATTGTGAAAATTCTACAGTTCTTGCTCTCTGCCTTCGTTTTGGTTGAGTGTGATGACTGAATATCCTCAGTTGTCTGATGCCGGCCTAAAATTCCTTCTTCCATTCACCTCAACTTATCTGTGCGAAGCCAGGTTTTGAAAATTGACTGCCTTGAAAACGAAGTACTGAAATCGGCTCCAGGTGGATGACATCAGGCTTGCGCTGTCCAATATTGAACCATGATTTGCGCTTCTTTGTAAAAAGAAGCAAGCGCAGGTGTCCCACTAATTGATTATGGCATGGCTAACGAGACACGCCCTTTGTCCCAATTTGCATAATTCATATGAGACTGTTTTTACAATGCAAGACGAATCTAATGCAACATGTTTTACATGTTAGTATATAATCATTAGACCCATCTCCTCTAATTTGGGGTGATGCCACATGATATGGGAGGCTTGGGGGGGGCTTTAGTTTCAATGGGTTGAGAACCTCTGCTCTAGTGTGTGAAGTGTCACTAAAATAACTAGCTTCCGACAGACGGCCGTACGCACCGACTTACGCCAAAAGAGTAACCCTTGAACTTGACGCACAACGTAATGACGAATGCGGTTGCCCAGTCCTGTTTGTTTAAACCACGAGAGGTGTCAAAGCTCCTCCTACATCCAACATCACACATCGTCAAGTGTTACTCTTTTGGCGTAAGTCAATGTGTACAGCCGACTAGTTATTTAAGTCGATAAAGTTTTAAATATGTATATCTTAATAAATATATAAATATAAATATAACTCATCATTAGAGAGCCACCTTCATGTCATTACGATTCTGTCAAAACTGTGTTGGATGTGTTCAGCCATTAGCATATAGAGATTACAAAATGGTTATCATAAACTAGCGCTTAAAGGTAACTGCCCTACCTAAAACTGCCCTACTTTCTTTTTTTTTTCACCTGGGCTGGGCTTGTTTTTTTATAACAAATAAGTTATATTTTTGGGCAAATGTAAAGACCTTTTTCACACCAAAAGGGAAATAATAAGCCTCAGGCTGAAGGAAATGCTAAATCACTCTTGTACAATAGAGAAACCTTTCAGCTCAGACAAACCTTTCAGCTGCAGTTCTGGATACCGGAAGAATAGGTCGGAGGAGAAAAAAGTTTAACACTTACTTTACCAATAAAAAACAAAAAAGTCTATAGTTATTTTTGCTTATGGTTTAACTGAATCATCGAAGGTCAGAAGCAAGTACATTTGTCAATAAATTGAGATTAAATGCATAAAAATAAAAATTAGATTTTATTCATTTTGAGGAATATTGGATCTTTTCTTTGTGCAAGTGAGATGAGTAAATGCACACTCACATTTAATCTAGAACTACAATAACCATCATGTTCACACGCACACACACACACACACACACACACACACACAACGCCTCTGCACTTCGATTTGTCTCAACATGGGGACAAGAGAGCTGTCAGTCAATAAATGGGAAAACAAAGTAACTTGTGTTACTTATTTGAAAAAGTAACTCAGATATTTTGTTGTAAATTTTTTAAAAGTAATCCGTTACTTTACTAGTTACTTGAAAACGTAATCTGATTATGTAACTCAAGTTACTTGTAATGAGTTACCCCCAACACCGGCTGACAATAGAGGGTATGTGCGTGACGTCACTGCCAGCTGGAGTGATTGCGGTCACGCTCACTGAGTGGCAAAAAGACTGAGCGGCAGCATTGGTTTTCAGCGTGAATGCCGTGAAAAACACATCTAAAATGGGAAAGAGCTTTGCGATTGACTGTACAACTACATTTGACAAGAAATCTTATCTGAGGTATATTTGTACAGACTGCCGAAAGCTACAGAACAGAGAAGCAAATGGATCGATGCAATTCATAGAAACAACTGGACTCCAGGCAGAGAAAAGTGGATTTGCAGTTATCATTGAGCACGTTTACATGCACACCAGTAACCATAACAACGCAAGTAAACCGCGGCATGTTTACATGACTTTATTAATAAATCAGGCCATGACCTGTAACGACAAAACAATCATTTGCGTATCTGACTTTGAGTATTTCATTTGTTATATCGGTTGATGTTAAATAAAGCTTGCAACATGTCAGCGGGAAACTTACAGTTTGTATATTATCCTCTCATGCAGTTACAGATGCAGCGTTTTGACTGAACCATTTTTTCTTCTGCTGCACGAGATGAGAGGACATTTTTATAATGTTCTGTGTCATGAAAGAGTCTGCGTTTGTGATATTTTTTATTCTTCCTTTCCAGCAAAACGCTCTGTCTGGATGTGTTTCAATCTGCACAGAGGATGCGTTTCTGTCACATTTCACACATGCGCACTTCAATAAGCCGACAGAAAGCAGGTTAATGCGTTTACATAATGCGAAATCCGAGTAAGAGGCAAAAAACGACCTGTGTCGACCGGTTTATGCTTAAGCTAGTTGACCCTACTCCGATCAAATAAACTTTTTAAATAAACTGACAAAAAACTATAGGCTACAAGTTTTAGGGCTGGACAATATGATTATAGCCTATACAACCTTGATGTGATCACCTGGATTTAGACCTACCCATATTGTAAATTTATAAGCGTTCACAGGCAAATTTGCTTCACGTGTTTCCCCGGCGTCGAAATCAGGCAGATATGAGTGTCAGGAAACACGATGGCTGCGTGTCAATATCCATGGATCACTGGATCTTTGGCCTAAGTTGTAAGGAACACTATATCGAGTCCAACTTTTAGTTTAAAATGATAATAGTTTGTTTTATCTCGCGTTTTCGCAGTTTCCCCTATTAACTCCAGCCACGCAGCAGCTCTTCTGCCACTCAGTCCCGCTGAGGGGGGCGTGTTCCGGCGGGGAAGTGACGTTAATGCATTCCCTCTATACAGAATCAATAAAGTTTGTGTACAGTTTCTTCTTCTCTTCATCTTAATATGGTAATTGAAGTCACTATTATAATGCCTGTAAATAAAAAATACTGTATATTGTTTGTAATTCTTATGCACTCTTAAAACTGAAGTGTTAAAAACAACACATCCTGTATAAAACAACACATCCTGTGTTATTTCTTAACCCATTCGTGAGTCTAGTTAAGAACAATACAGTTTGGGCTACTTTTACACAAACACGTCTTATCCCTTTTAACAAAGACAACACAAAATTACACACAATGTGGTAAAATAGTGATAACACAAAAGGCTCATCAGAACCACTGTATTAGCATACATTTTTTTAACTGATATTGCAAACACAAAGCAGTGTATGAGCATGCAAAAAATCCTTCAGCCAGTAACTTCTCAGTGATTATTGAGGTGGTGTGTTGGCACTGTCAAGAGTTCATTTGTGCAATTACAATCATCTGGCCTGTACCTCTCAACATATCAACATACTACCTCAGGTGGGATGATGTAGTCAGCCACATCCCAGATCTGTTCACCGAGCTCGGTGGTGTTTGTTAGAGCGATGCCTTTCACTTTGGTTGTGACAGAGCTGAGGATGCTGTCTGTGTCCTGGTGGCGTCCACACATAATCACAAACCTGTATCAGAATCACATACCAAATTCAACATAAGTAAACATTACTATTGTATGCCGAAGTTCTGTGAAATGAACAGTGTGAATGTCATTTGTTTGCAAATCATTTAGGTTAGATAAAGAATACTGTAAATTGATGACTGAATTTTCTAAGGTTGTTTTTTTATGCTCTTAAGCAACTTACCAGAGAATGTAACCGATCGCTGACATCTGATATATACGATAAAGTGCTCCAATTCTAGGGGATTTTACCACTAGAATTCGTGGAGTAGAGTATTCACTAAAAAGCTTCTTAAACTTTTCCATTGTGATTTAGGCTGCTTCCTATAGTTGAGATGTCAATCCTCTAATGTTCTCTTCTCTTTCTGTTAGAGGAGAAGTGAGAGAGGTCTGAAGTTTTTAGGCGTGTTCTAAAAAGACCGCAGAGACACACTGAGAGTGAAGTGTTTTGAGCTCTACTGGACAGTTAAAATGCTTGAAATGTGCATTTAGAGTACAGAACTGCTATACATGTCATAAAGAAACTACAGGTGAAACTCGAAAAATTTAAATATCGTGCAAAAGTTCATTTATTTTTGTAATTCAACTTAACTTAAAAGTCGACTGACTCATAAGGCTTGTTTGAGATGTGTTGTGGCAAAAACAAATAATTAACAAAACAGCATCACAGTAAGATACATCAGATTCCAATTGTACTTTAAAAGAAAGTTTATTCCTTTAAAGGAGGTTGTTCACAAAAAAACTTACCACGACAGCTACCTTGTGGCAGGAACAAGACCTGCATCACACAGAAACCAAGGAGCATTTTTCCCCCCCTTTGACAAAGTCCCCCCTTCTGTACTTTTCCGTTCAGCCCAATAAAACCAGATCTGGCTGTTTGGTTAGAAATACAATGGCCTGATGGGTTTCCACCGGAATGGTACAAAGCCTTCCCTTTCGTTGTCACTCCGAGTTCCGTCGGATGACGACGAATGGGAGTTTCGCTTAGAAAGCCTATCCGCTTCGAGTAATACAAAACGAGCCAATGGCAAAGAAATGCCATAGGTCTGCAGAATTTGCATGGAGCAGCTCCGCCCCACCTCGTGGGTATAAAGGGCGGAAATTCCAGCAAAGCAGTATGTTTTCGCTTCGGAGCCAAGTTCATCCTTCGTTCCACAAGCCATTCCTGATATTGTCAGTTCTACAGACGAGCGAGATTCTCTGGTGTTGGTGTGACGGCGATCTCCGGCTTGTGCGCGCTTCCTGCCTATCTGTCTGTGATTCGACAGCGAGTGTGTGTCTCCCCGGGCGCTTCAACACAGTCAGAGTTTCTTTCCTCTCACAAAAGAGCTTGCACATGGCACGTCTTTTTAAAGATGCATCGCCCGTGCACTTCTGGTTGCGGTAGACTCGTTGACATCTCTGATGGGCACGAGCGTTGCATAGTGTGTTTGGGCATTGGTCACGCTAGAGCAGCGCTCGTGGATGACTCATGTTCTCTCTGCGGGAACATGACCATCACAACATTACGGTCGAGACTCAGTGATCTCGCAAGAGTGAGAGTCCCCTCATCCACCCCCCGTTCTACTGGTTCTAGAAATAGAGCTGGTACTTCGGCTGGTGGCCAGGGTGATCTGAGGGTGACGGTTTGGAACAAAGCGCCGACTATCAGTCCGTGCCCAGCCACACCCTCTCCAGTGTTGCAACCCGTGAGTGCTCAGGGGATTTCCGCGGGACCATCTTCGGATGCCCCGCGGGTTTCCTTTGGGGCTCCAGAGGAGGACGCGATGTCTATTGCAGCATCACAAGGTGGGTCTGAATCTTCTGGAAGTGAAGACTCAGCGCAGCTGCCACCTGCCAGTGTGCATACGGTTGTGCCTGAGTCGGATCCGGAGATGACGGCCATGCTTGCCCGGGCCGCCGCGAGCATCGGGCTAGAGTGGTCCCCTCCACCCTGTCCCGAGCGCTCGCGGTTGGATGATTGGTACTTGGGTAAGGCCGCGGACCCTCGTCCGCGTCAAACCCCAATACCTTTCTTCCCGGATGTGCATGATGAGATCTCGAAGTCCTGGAAGACCCCCAGCTCTTCCCGTGACCGCTCGTTGGTCTCATCCGCCTTTCCTCCCCTCGATGAGGCGGCTGCCCGTGGGTACACTGGGCTCCCCCCGGTTGAACGCTCCGTTGCGATGCAACTGTGTCCTCAGAGCGCTTCTTCTCGTGGTGAGCCTAAGCACCCATCCAAAGCCTGTAGGTACTCGTCTACGCTTGTGGCGAAGTCCTACAGAGCGGTGGGACAGGCGGCCACCTCTTTGCATGCCATGGCCATTCTGCAGGTCTACCAGGCCCAGATGCTCAGGGACATGCACGAGGGTAGGACAGACCCAGGGCTCTTCAATGAGCTGCGGGCCGCCACCGACCTTGCTCTCCGAGCGACGAAGGTGACCGCACGCTCCCTGGGTTTGGTGATGTCCACAGCCGTGGTCCAGGAGAGACACCTGTGGCTGAATCTTGCTGATATGCGGGATGCCGAGCGGTCTCGGCTGCTCGACACCCCCATATCACAAGACGGCCTCTTCGGCGGAGCAGTCGAGGACTTCGCCCAACAGTTCTCGACTGCACAGAAACAGACTGAGGCGATCAAGCACATTCTGCCCCGACGGCCCACTGCTGCCTCCACCCAGCCGACCGGGCAGAATACTCAGTCTGTTCGCCGCCGAGGGCGCCCTCCTGCTGCTCCCGCCCCTCCCGCCCGGCCCAAACAGCAGCCTTCACCCGGGCCCGGTCGTGGAGGAAGCCGCAAGAAGGCGCCCCAGCCCTCTCCTGCCCGCCCCCCGCTAAACGCCGGGCAGAGCGTCGCTCTTGAGACGGGCTGCTCAGGGATGATGTCCACTTCTCGGGAGATGGTAGCAGGACCACTCCTTCCCCCGGTAGAGGGCCGGGGGAGAATCTTTTGTTCCACCGCTGCTCACCCACGAGTGGGCAGCACCCTTATGTGGTTAAAGAAAGAAGTGACACATTCATCCCTGAGCACACAGAGTTCTCGGACGACACGGTGCACCGCCCCGGGCCGTGCACCCCTCGTCCTCCTCTGTCCCAGAGCCGGATGACAGTGCGCGCCGTCCCCGGACTGTACCACTCTCATCCTCCTCTGACGCCAGACCCCTGGCAGAGCAGACCCCCGTGGAACGTTCGTCCTTCCCTAGTCTGCTCTGTCAGGACGCGGTCAATGACTGTGCCCCCACACCGGGCCGCTATGCCGTCCACGTCTGGGCCAGTCATTCCGCCTCGCTGCACCACCGGTGGGAAGTCTGTAGTTCGTTTGATCCCGCTGGTACAGTCGTTGGGAGCTTAGCAAGAGCTTCCCAACCTGTCCCGCTGGGTCGCTCGAACAGTCAGGCTCGGCTACGCGATTCAGTTCGTGCGGTCTCCTCCCCGCTTCAGGGGAGTCTGCTCCACTATGGTCGGTGGCAATGCCCCTATCATGAGAGCGCAGGTTGCTACCTTGCTGGCGAAGGGTGCGATCGAGACTGTCCCTCCAGCCGAAATGAGGTCCGGCTTCTACAGCCCGTGCTTCATTGTCCCCAAGAAAACTGGTGGGTTACGGCCAATCCTGGATCTGCGCGTGCTGAACCGCTCCCTTCACAGGCTGCCGTTCAAGATGCTCACCGCCAAACGCGTTTTCGAATGTGTGCGGCACCAGGATTGGTTTGCAGCGATCGACCTGAAGGATGCCTACTTTCATGTCTCCATTCTCCCTCGACACAGACCGTTTCTTCGGTTTGCTTTCGAGGGGCAGGGATATCAGTACGCAGTTCTCCCTTTCGGGCTAGCCCTGTCTCCTCGCGTCTTCACGAAGGTCGTCGAGGCAGCCCTTGTTCCCCTCCGGGAACACGGGGTTCGCATCCTGAACTATATCAACGACTGGCTGATTCTAGCTCACTCTCGAGATCAGCTCTGCGAACACAGGGACTTGGTGCTCCGCCATGTAGCCCGTCTGGGCCTTTGGGTCAACTGGGAGAAGAGCAAACTTTGCCCCGTTTGCCACTTTTTTCTCGGTATGGAGATCGACTCGGTCGCCATGTCCGCGCAGCTTACGAGCGAGCGCGCACAATCAATGCTGACTTGCCTGAGACAGTTCGAGGGCAAGAGTGCGGTTCCACTGAAACTTTTTCAGAGGCTCCTGGGGCATATGGCATCTGCAACCGTGGCAACGCCGCTCGGATTGCTTCATATGAGACCGCTTCAGCTGTGGCTTCGCGACCGAGTCCCGAGGTGGGCATGGCATCACGGCACCTTCCGAGTACCAGTTACTCCGACCTGCCGTCAGACCTTCACCCCGTGGTCGAACCTCAGTTTTCTACGGGCCGGAGTGCCTCTGGAACGAGCTTCGTGGCATGTTGTTGTAACGATAGATGCCTCTGCCACGGGCTGGGGCGCCATGTGCAACGGACGTGCTGCCGCGGGCTCCTGGACAGGACCCCACCGCTTATGGCACGTCAATTGCCTCGAGTTGCTGGCTGTACAGCTCGCCCTGCGCCGCTTCCGAGCCGTGCTCAGGGGCCAGCATGTACTAGTCCGTTCAGACAATACCGCGACTGTAGCGTACATCAACCATCAGGGTGGTCTGCGCTCCCGCCGTATGTCGCAACTCGCCCGCCACCTCCTCCTATGGAGTCAGAAGCATCTGAGGTCGCTTCGTGCCATTTATATCCCCGGAGCTCTGAACTGTGCAGCCAACGAGCTCTCACGGCTTCAGCCCCTCCCTGGAGAATGGCGACTCCATCCCCAGTCGGTTCAGCTGATTTGGGACCAGTTCGGGACGCACAGATAGATCTGTTTGCCTCTCACGACTCGACCCATTGCGCCCAGTTTTATTCCCTGACTGAGGGCACGCTCGGCACGGATGCTCTGGCGCACAGCTGGCCGCGGGGCCGCAAATATGCGTTTCCCCTAGTGAGCCTTCTTGCGCAGACCCTGCGCAAGGTCAGGGAGGACGAGGAGCAGGTCATTTTGGTCGCGCCTTACTGACCCGCCAGGACCTGGTTCCCCGAACTTGTACTCCTCGCGACAGCACCTCCTTGGCCGATTCCTCTGAGGAAGGACCTCCTTTCTCAGGGACGGGGCACCCTATGGCACCCTCGTCCCGATCTTTGGAACCTCCACGTGTGGCTCCTGGACGGGACGAGGCAGGTTTGAGTACCCTACCACCAGCGGTGGTGGCCACCATCACTTCCGCTAGAGCTTCGTCCACGAGACACCTCTACGCATTGAAGTGGAACCTCTTCGTCAGCTGGTGTTCTTCTCACCGAGAAGACCCCCGGAGATGTTCGATCGGTGTCGTGCTTTCCTTTCTTCAAGATGGGTTGGAGCGAAGGCTGTCTCCCTCCACCCTCAAGGTCTATGTCGCCGCCATTGCCGCACAGCACGACCTTATAGAAGGTAAGTCCGTAAGGAAGCACGACCTGATCGTCAGGTTCCTGAGAGGAGCGAGGAGACTGAATCCTCCTCGCTCTCCTCTCGTACCCTCTTGGGACCTCGCAGTGGTGCTAACTGCCCTGCGGAGTGCTCCCTTCGAGCCTTTGCAGTCGGTTGAGCGTAACTTCCTGTCAATGAAGACAGCGCTTCTGACTGCATTGGCCTCAATCAAGAGGGTAGGGGACCTGCACGCATTCTCCGTTGACGAAGCGTGCCTGGAATTCGGGCCGGCTTACTCTCACGTGATTCTGAGACCCCGGCCTGGATATGTGCCCAAGGTTCCTACCACTCCCTTCCGGGACCAGGTGGTGAACCTGCAAGCGCTGCCCCCGGAGGAGGCAGACCCAGCCTTGGCACTGCTCTGTCCAGTACGTGCTCTCCGCATCTATGTAGACAGAACGCAGTGTTTCAGGACCTCAGACCAGCTCTTTGTCTGTTATGGTGGGAGACTGAAGGGAAAGGCTCTCTCCAAGCAAAGGTTGTCTCACTGGATAGTGGACGCCATTGCTTTGGCTTACCAACAGCAAGGTCGACCGTGCCCCCTTGGTGTGACTGCCCACTCCACCCGGAGTGTGGCGTCCTCTTGGGCTCTAGCGCATGGCGCCTCGCTAACAGACATCTGCAGAGCTGCAGGCTGGGCGACACCTAACATATTCGCCAGATTCTACAATCTCCGAGTGGAGCCAGTCTCCTCCCATGTACTGTCTTTTTCAAGCTAACATGGGACCTGTTAGGTGTCTTTGCTTGCTCGCCATTCCACTCCACGGACTGGATACGTGCGATATTCTCCTCAGGTGAGCTTCCCGAAAGCCCTGAGTTCCTCCAGCACTCCTGATGCTGGCGCCAGTGTCTTTGCCAGCGCGTCGGCTAGGTGCCTCCCGTGTGCATGGTACCGCCTCTGAGCTACCCCCACATGTGTATTTCCACTGTAAGCCTCTTTGAGCATGTGTCTTTCCCTTGGCAAGCCACCTTGCCACCCCTGGGGTTGAAATATTCCACCTGCGGCTGGACACCCCAGTGATTCCCCATATGCATCCCTCGGGTCATATGTGTATTTTCTAAGCCCCCCCCCCCCTCTGGTTTGGCAGTAATTGCATATTCCCTTAAAAACCTTGGGATATGCTCCCCAGTGTACCTTGGTATTCCTGTACTAATAGGAGTCCTTCGTCCGTGATCCGGGGATCTCAGATTATGCAGGGCACTGGAAGACAGCCGAGAAGGTGGCGTGATTAGACTGGTATCCCCATTCGTCGTCATCCGACGGAACTCGGAGTGACAACGAAAGGGAACGTCTCGGTTACGGATGTAACCCTCGTTCCCTGAGTAAGGAACGGAGACGTTCCGTCTTCCTGCCACTTTCCGCTGTACCGCGGGGATCGCCTGAGCTCAGTCTTGGCTCCTCAGCGAGGAAACATACTGCTTTGCTGGAATTTCCGCCCTTTATACCCACGAGGTGGGGCGGAGCTGCTCCATTCAAATTCTGCAGACCCATGGCATTTCTTTGCCATTGGCTCGTTTTGTATTACTCGAAGCGGATAGGCTTTCTAAGCGAAACCCCCATTCGTCGTCATCCGTTTCAGAAGGAGCTAACACCTCTGCTTCTGCCCTTTTTTAACTGGACTCTTGACAAAGGTGGGGCCCCCCCATCGTGGGAGGAAGCAATCATTACAGTTTTACCTAAAGAAGGCAAAGATAAAGAGGATTGCAAAAATTATAGGCCAATTTCACTTCTAAATGTAGACTACAAACTATTTACATCAATTATATGTAAAAGATTAGAGGCCTTCATTTCAGATTTGATCGACGAGGATCAAACTGGGTTCATTAAAGGATGCCAAATGCACGATAATATTAGAAGAACCCTTCATATTTTAGATAACGCTCGAAAAAGTGGTACAAGTACAATTCTTGTAAGTTTAGACGCCGAAAAGGCATTTGATAGAGTTAGTTGGTTGCTCTTATATGAGGCACTAAAGAGATTTGGCTTCAACGACGGCGTAATTCAATGTATCAAAACCATTTATCAAGAGCCCACAGCTAGGATCAGAGTGAATGGAAGCCTGTCCAATACAATCCAGCTGGAGAGGGGGACAAGACAGGGTTGTTGTCTGTCCCCTACTCTTTTTGCTTTATATGTTGAACCTTTAGCGCAGGCAATACGGCAGAATGGGGAACTGCAGGGTGTTAATATAGGGGGAACCTATAGGGGATGATGTCATTATTTTCCTGCAACAACCAGATATATGTTTCCCACACCTAATGTATCAACTGAAACGTATGAATATTATTCAGGATATAAACTGAATATATCAAAAACACAGATTCTCTCTCTAAATTATTCTCCAGCCCGACGAATAAGAGAGGCATATAATTTGAAATGGAATTCTAAAATAATGAAGTACCTTGGAGTAACTCTTACTAAAACCCTTAGTGATATGTACGAAAACAACTCTGGTGAAATTGAAAAAAAAACATCCAAAAAAATATTGAAAGGTGGTCTACCCTTCCGTTAGACTTTAGTGCTAGAATACAAGCTGTCAAAATTAATATTCTACCTACACTGTTATATTTATTTCAAGCTCTTCCAATTAATATCCCCCAAAACAAATTTATTGCTTGGGACAAGATGATCTCTAGATTCATTTGGAATGGTAAAAAAACAAGAATAAAACTTAAGACACTCCGACTACCTAGAAGTAAGGGTGGAATGGCTTTATCTAATCTTATAGAATATTTTTATGCAGCTTAGATCAGACCTCTGGCCTGTTGGTGTAGTCCTGACTATGAGTCTAAATGGAAAGAAATAGAAAAGGGCATACAGGGCTATCCGACCCAGATACTGGTCGGGGATGAATATTTGATAGGTGCTTTAAGGCACGCTATGAACCCAATAATAGCATTTACACTAGAAATATGGAGTGCTGTAGTAAGAAAATACAAACTTAAGAGGGATACGTGCATATTGCGGTGGTTTGCGTATGAATCAAATTTTAAGCCGGGGATGTATGATCCAGTATTCAAAGAATGGGCACAAAAAGGTATGACAGCAATATGTACAATTTCGACAGGTAGAGAATTTCCAACCTTCCAAGATCTTAAGGCAAAATACGACCTAGAAAACAAAGATTTTTATAGATACATGCAGTTAAGAGACTATTTCACAAAAGAGATAAAGCCACTTGAAATGACAAATAAGGTGATTAGAGTCATTGTGGACTCGTACAAACAGAAGGGGTCTCGGCTCATCTCTGCTTTCTATCAATCCCTGGGTGAGAGTAGGGGGGATACGACACTCTATATATAAAAGCAAAATGGGAAGCAGAACTACAAATTCAGATACAAGAGGAGGCATGGTATCGCATGTGCGAGACACAATGTACTTCTACAAGTTCCTTAATATGGAGTTCTGCTGGAAAAAATTAGTTCGCTATTTCATAACACCGAAAATAAAATCGAGGCAACTCGCTAAACCACAAAAATGCTGGAGATTGTGCGGTAATGTGGAATCAGAGCATGCACACATCTTCTGGAACTGTACAAAAATGGGGAGATACTGGCAAAATGTTAAAGGGTTAGTTCACCCAAAAATGAAAATTAAGTCACTAAAATTAAGTCATTCATTACTCACCCCCATGCTGTACCAACCCCGTAAGGCCTTCGTTCGTCTTCGGAACACTTCGGAGATTTCCACGACGCGCACGCGCGAGAACTTAACTGAAGTAGTTGAAGGAGATCGCAATTCTCGCGCATGCGTCGTGGAAATCTCTTGAAGTCTCGTTTCAGGCCTACAAGGAAGAAAAGGAATAGTCGAATAAAGTCGTTATTTTTGTTTGTTTTTTCGCACAAAAAGTATTCTCGTCGCTTGATAAACCTGTCGAATAGTTGAGCTACTGTTGCGACATGGAATATTTAAACATTTTCTTTAATGACTTTCTGGGCCATCAAGTTTCATTCCCTTAGGGAGCCTATGTAGCAGTCATCCACCTCTCAGATTTAATCATAAATATCTTCATTTGTGTTCCGAAGACGAACGAAGGCCTTACGGGGTTGGTACAGCATGGGGGTGAGTAATTAATGACTTAATTTTCATTTTTGGGTGAACTAACCCTTTAACCTAGTTGTTACAAATGTTTTGGGATATGAAATCCCAAACACTTGTCTAGTGATGTACCTAGGGAATATTTAGGAGGTTGTAAGGAAAGAAGATCTGTATTTGACTAAAGTATTACTTGCATCCAGTAAGAAAGCGGTCACAAGAAATTGGCTCAATATCAATATCCCAAAACAGGAACAGTGGTTGGAAATTGTCCAAGAAATCTTTGAGATGGAAAAATTGACATACCTTTTGAGAGTCAAACAGAATGTCTTTGCAAAGAACTGGGAAAAATTTTATATTTATATGACACGTGACACAAACTGAACAAATGCCAAATAGAACAGTGGACTGTATACCACATCATCTCCAGACAGATTGTTAGATTGTTAGTGTTATTACTATTGTTATCTTGATTTATGTATCATTTACTGTTTTATTTTGTTGATATACATGTGAAAATTTAATAAAAATGAAAGTTATCAAAAAAAAAAGAAATACAATGGCCTGATTCCCTCTAAACCCCTCTTCTCTCTGGGCTTTTGCTATCCTCACACCTGTGAGGTCAAAGGGCTGTATAACCTTTGTCTTTCCTGATTACCCATCCTAACCAATTCAGAGGCTCTGTCTGACTATTTGCTTAAGTGTGTGTGTCTCTGTTCCCACCAGGTATGCAAATATTCCAGGAGAGAAAATACATGATTGAAAGAAAAGAAAACCCACACGATAGCAACTAATATTAATTTTTCCACAACAGATGCGCCTTGCCTCGCCTGAAATGTATGCGAGAGAGGAGGAGTGAAACAAGTGCAGGCAAGCCGGACAGATCTCTCTTCTCGCAGTGAATCAGACACCTGTAAGATCAAAGATGGATATCACAGGATTCACGCTCATGCACAGTGTTGCTAATAAACTGGATGTAATTTAAGTTATGTTGCTTTTATATGAAAATAAATATAATGAACAAGACACCCAAAGTAGCCTACTTGTTATTTAATTACATTCCAAATACCTGTTTATCAATCATTTTTTTCTTTAATACAGACGTGTTTAACTTTTTATATAGGCTATATTTTCTTTAATAAAAATGACATCACATAACTACGGTGGCCCAGTAGTGCACAACACAACGACATTTAAAAAGCAAACATAAGTTCACAACACAACGGAATTAAGCCACAACACAACGAAATGAATCCACAACACAACGGAAAATGAGCCACAACACAACGGAAATGAGCCACAACACAACGGAAAATCTACAACACAACGGAAAATCTACAACACAACGAAATAAAGCCGCAACACAACGGAAATGCTCCAGACCACTAGAGGGCTCTCGGGCGCGATAAAGTTAGTTTTCCTTGCCATTGTTCAATAGAGTCAGTCAGCAGTCTAAATCAATACCACGATTAGTTTTAAGTGTAACCATTGTATATCGATATCAAATATTACTTAAAAATAACCTACATGAATTATATCTGCGTATTTATACTCGAGAATGCTTGGACGCGCTACCACAGCGCATCCCTAAGGGAACGTTTGCCAATTCCACCAAGTGGTTAAAACGTATAATTTATTATAATATTATTTGATAAATAAAAATAAAAACCATTTGGCGAATTGCAGAATTACAGGAAAGTAGTGGCACAATTCCACCTGTAATAAGATAGTCTGGCCACAATAGGAACCACACGCTTTGTGACATTTACATTTTTTATTTTTTATTTACAGCAGGCCTAATGTTTTTATATATATAAAAATATTGTACTGTGCATACAGGGCGCTATTGGCACAATTTCACCTGTTGTAAGTCAGTCTGGTTAATAGGAACTACAACCGTTGAAACATGATAAAAGAAAAAAAAACTTTTACAGAAATCTCCTAAAAAATAATTGTTTACTGTAAATACATGAAGGGTAATGGTAATTTTAATTAATACAAATGATATGTTTTAACAACTTGGAGGAATTGACAGACGTTCCCTTAGGGATCATGCGCTGTGGTAGCGCGTCAAAGCGTTCTATAAATATAAAAAATATAAATATGCAGCTATAATGCACGTAGGTGATTTTGAGTGATGGTTAGCTATACATACTGTTAAAACTAATCGTGGTGTTGATATATTTTATAGACTGCTGACTCTATTGAACAATGGCAAGGAAAACTAACTTTATTGCGCCCGAGAGCCCTCTAGTGGTCGGGAGCATTTCCGCTGTGTTGTAGATTTTCCGTTGTGTTGTGGCTCATTTCCGTTGTGTTGTAGATTTTCCGTTGTGTTGTGGCTCATTTCCGTTGTGTTGTGGCTTTTCCGTTGTGTTGTGGATTCATTTCGTTGTGTTGTGGCTTAATTCCGTTGTGTTGTGAACTTATGTTTGCTTTTTAAATGTCGTTGTGTTGTGCACTACTGGGCCACCGTACATAACCCATATCGCACTGTCAGAGAGTTTATCCACACATAACATACGTACACATAAAACATGATATGAGAGTTTTAAAATCAAATATCGGTTCTGCGCAGATTTTGCTCATCTCAAACAAGACTATTATCACATCCCCATGTGATAATGAGCAGATGAGTTGAACCAGGTGTGTTACTCAAGGTACTCCAGGAAAGGACCTTGATGCGACATATCTCGCTATAAACACTGTTTCTCTTCATCTCTGGCTGGTGAAACTGTTGTTATTTATTTATTTATTTATTTATTTATTTATTTATTTAGACTTTGTCTGGGGGTGGAAGTGGCAGAGTAGGAAGTGGGCAGTGTTGGGCAAGCTACTTGGAAAATGCAGTGAGCTAAGCTAGCAGTTACTCAACATTAAATGAAGCTTCACTACACTGAAGCTACCACCCTGGGAAATTTAGCAAGCTAAGCTACAGGAACATGGCAAAAGTAGTTCACTATATCTAAGCTATTTTTTAAAATTACATTTTTTATATTGAACCAACTTCATTCCAAATCAATGCTATCTCAGTGATCAATAAAACTTCAAGTCAGACAGATAGGCAAGCATAATTGTTCAGTTCAATTGTTAATTCAACAACTGTTCCAAACTTCCAAACATGATCCACACATAATAACAAGAGGTGTCGAGAGATTGTGTGTATTCATCTGTACGTGTACGTATGCATGCATATGCACATGTGGTTGCATGGGTATGCACAATTTAGACTTGGGCACATTTGCGGGACTGACTGTGAGTTAATTTAAAACTCAACTCAGCTCAAACCACAGTAGCAAAAGAATTAAGTCCTGCTCCAAACAGTACCAACATGGCAAAAAAAGTAAAAAGTCTTCTAAATAACATTTGGTGTGTGTGTGTGTGTGTGTGTGTGTGTGTGTGTGTGTGTGTGTGTGTGTGTGTGTGTGTGTGTGTGTGTGTAAAAGATATCTATCTCTCTCCATGGAAACAAGTTTCTGCCACCACATATCAAGAGGTGGCCAGGCTGGACCCCAAGCTTTTTAACATGAGGTATTTATTCACGCGACACAAAAGAAGCTTTTCAAAATTTGCATTTTGACGGTTTCTCTTTGGTCGGAAACTGTCTTTTCCTACACTAAAGAGTTGTTCACAAGCTGTACTAGCAGGGACTCCTGTGTTGTACTTCAGGAAGATCTTCTTCATCATCGGCAGGTTTTGCAATGCATTGACAAAGTTGGTTTCGGGTGATTGCAAGTAGCTGTCCATTTCATTCAGAACTTTTCTTATTCTGAGTGATGGGAAGTATCCAGTTATTTCATCGCTATCATCAGTTGGGTCCTATCTATCTGTGACATTTATGAAGTCAGTGTGTCCCTCCTCTTCTTCCTCATCCTCCTCTTCTCTGTCTTGAATGGTTCTTTGAACTTCTGCAAAGACTGAATTAAAACATTCATAAAACGTTAGCATAAAACAATCAATTATGAATGTATAGTCATATTTTGTAAATGATTAATTCATCATTAACTAATAACTTTTAAGGGACTTATAACTGAACATTATTATAAAGTGTTACCCAAACTTAAATAAATAAACAAATACAGTAAATATAGGAGGGAAGAGGTGGGGAAAGAATTAAGGTTCAGAGCAAAAGTTTAAAGTGAAAAGTTAAAATGGCTTCCATGGAAATGGAACGCGAGCATGCCAAGAAAAGGAGTGCACCCAGGAATGAGGAGGAGGAACATCCTGTTCCTCTCATACAAGGCAGTGTAGCACAGTATTTCAGAGGAGGTAGACCCACCCTAACCCAAGAGAGATTTGACAAGTTGATCCTTAGCTTTATCATTCAAGGATTGCATCCACTTCACACTGTAGAGAGACCAGAATACACAGATTTATTCCCAGAGATTTTACCCTCTGTGCATTTGATGTCCAGGAGAACATTGGGAAGAATGCTTGAGGATGAGTATACATCAATGAAAAGCACACTGTCTATGATTTTGTCCGTCAAACAACAGAAGCTTCCTTGGGGTGACTGTAATTTGTCAATTCTAGTACATACGTTCATAAATGATTGTGGTATGCTATACCGTATATATCCGTGATTTATAGTTTACACTTATTACACTGATTAACACTGACTTAAGTGATGCAGAAAGTGTAAATTTCTTGTAGAAAAACAGTAATTTACTCCACACAGAACACAAGTCTGTGCTGATAAGTTAATTTAACTAATATAACCTACTGGAAGCCCCTGACTGTAAGTCATTTATAAATGACCATCTGCTTGAAAACAAATAAAGTACTCTTCTTAAAAAATACTGCATGTTTGTGTTTTTGAACACAGACTATAACATGTATAAATGTTAACATGTATAAAACATATTGTACGATAACATGTATAAAATGTTATCATACAACATAACAATACATCAATAAATTATATACTGATAATTTACTAATGGTTTGTTCATCATTTGTTCATGATTAACCATTGTTTATTGAGATAATGATACTAAAACAATTTTGCCATAAATACTTCAATGATTTGTGATAAATAATGTATCATCAAGTTTGTCAACAATAAACTGCAAAAGATGTGTCATGATTCTGCCATCTAGTCCTTGTCTGTCTTGGGGCAGGATCATGACAGACTCATGTTTTGTGTGCAAGCACATGGCTTGTGTTCGGCCATGTGCTTCTGTTGTCTTGATACGTAACCCCGCCCCCTTGTTATCCTCGTCTTGTCATGATTGTCTAGTCGGCTTCACCTGTCCTTGTCATTAGTGTTCCCTTATTTCATCCCCTTGTGTTTACTGTCCTGTCCCAGTTCATTGTGTCACACTTTGTGAGAGTCTACCCATGAGTAGGCCTACCTTGTCTTAGAAGAACGTCTTGATCTTGTATTTGCTGTTTGTTAGTGATGGGCAGATCGAGGCTTCGTGAAGCAATGAAACAGTCAAAGCAAATGTGCCATTTTGTTTCGAGGCTTCGAATCAATCCGAAACCCGTCTCCACGGTGACACCTAGTGGTCACTTGCAGGTGTTGATCTGAAACAACCTTTACAAAGAGCTAATAAAAAAATGTGTTTTTTTATTTTTTATTAGGGCCCAAGCCTTGAAAAGGCGAAGGCCCTATTGTTTTCCTTAGGATTATTATTAGGGCCCAAGCCTTGAAAAGGCGAAGGCCCTATTGTTTTCCTTAGGATTATTATTAGGGCCCAAGCCTTGAAAAGGCGAAGGCCCTATTGTTTTCCTTAGGATTATTATTTATTATTAGGGCCCAAGCCTTGAAAAGGCGAAGGCCCTATTGTTTTCCTTAGGATTATTATTAGGGCCCAAGCCTTGAAAAGGCGAAGGCCCTATTGTTTTCCTTAGGATTATTAGGGCCCAAGCCTTGAAAAGGCGAAGGCCCTATTGTTTTCCTTAGGATTATTATTTATTATTAGGGCCCAAGCCTTGAAAAGGCGAAGGCCCTATTGTTTTCCTAAGGATTATTATTTATTATTATTATTATTATTATTATTATTAGGGCCCAAGCCTTGAAAAGGCGAAGGCCCTATTGTTTTCCTTAGGATTATTATTTATTAGGGCCCAAGCCTTGAAAAGGCGAAGGCCCTATTGTTTTCCTTAGGATTATTATTTATTAGGGCCCAAGCCTTGAAAAGGCGAAGGCCCTATTGTTTTCCTAAGGATTATTATTTATTATTAGGGCCCAAGCCTTGAAAAGGCGAAGGCCCTATTGTTTTCCTTAGGATTATTAGGGCCCAAGCCTTGAAAAGGCGAAGGCCCTATTGTTTTCCTAAGGATTATTATTTATTATTATTATTATTATTATTATTATTATTTTACTACCTTTTGGGCACTTTTGGGGGCCTTAACGTGCTCAAAAACTCTTGAAACTTTGCACACGGGTCAGAACCCGCGGCCATCAGGGCCGGGCTGAAGCTGGTACCCGGGCGTGGCAGGGGGGCTCGACAGCGCCCCCTGGAACGGGGTTTGAACACTTGTCCATATATCAAACACGCTTGCATGTAATAATCTGAAACTCGGTACACTTATAGATCTCATCGGGCCAAACAACTTTCGTGCTCTAAGTTTTACGTCAGCCCAACAGGAAGTCGGTTATTATGGGTTGTTTGGAAACTCATTTTCTATATTTTTCTTACGACTATTCGGGCACTTTTGGGGCCCTTAACGTGCTCGAAAACTCTTGAAACTTTGCACACAGGTCAGAACCCGCGGCCATCAGGGCCGGGCTGAAGATGGTACCCGGGCGTGGCAGGGGGGCTCGACAGCGCCCCCTGGAACGGGGTTTGAACACTTGGTCCATAAATCAAACACGCTTGCATGTAATAATATGAAACTCGGTACACATATAGATCTCATCGGTTCATATATACTTCATGCTCTTACTTTTTACCCCAGCCCAACAGGAAGTCGGCTATTAAGGGTTGTTTGGAAAACACATGCAATGGAATGTGAAATACTCCTCCTAGAGAATTCAAACACACGGCACGAAACTCGGTCAGCATGAAGTCAAGACACTGAGGATGAAAAATTGCCAGGGGATTTTTGATATCTCGAACGGTTTGGCCGTGGCGAGTAAACGAAATTATGGCGAGAAACGTGAAACAGGAAGTGTGTTATAACTACTGCATACATTAACTAATCTTGATGAAACTTCAGCAGTGTGTTCGTTGTAAGAGCCCGATCACATGGATGTGACTATTGTGAGTCAAAGTTATAGCGCCACCAACTGGAAGCAGGAAGTGTGTCACTTTCAAAATGCTTTTAAATCACCCTCTTATTTTTACCCGATTTGCTTCAAACTTCATGTGCATAATGTAGACACACGCCAGATGTAGACCTGTGAAAGGATTATTGATATCTTAGATACTGTTGCCATGGCAATGCATCAAACATTAATATTCCTTTTTTTAAGCTTTTTCATGCTTTTTTATGCTTTCGGGCACTTTTGGGGTTCTTAACGTGCTCGAAAACTCTTGAAACTTTGCACACGGGACAAAACCCGCGGCCATCAGGGCCAGGCTGAAGCTGGTACCCGGGCGTGGCAGGGGGGCTCGACAGCGCCCCCTTGAACGGGTCAGACAATTTGGTCCATATATCCAACACGCTTTACCCTATTTGCTTCAAACTTGATGTGTATAATGTAGACACAAGCCAGATGTAGACCTGTGAAAGGATTGTTGATATCTTAGATGCTGTTGCCGTGACAACGCATCAAACTTTAATATTCTTTTTGGATACTTTTGAGATTCTTAGCGCACTTTTGGGGCCCTTAACGTGCTCAAAAACTCTTGAAACTTTGCACACGGGTCAGAAACCGCGGCCATCAGGGCCGGGCTGAAGCTGGTACCCGGGCGTGGCAGGGGGGCTCGACAGCGCCCCCTGGAATGGGGTCCGAAAACTTGGTCCATAAATCAAACAGGCTTTACCCGATTTGCTTCAAACTTGATGTGTATAATGTAGACACACGCCAGATTTAGACCTGTGAAAGGATTGTTGATATCTTAGATGCTGTTGCCGTGACAACGCATCAAACTTTAATATTCTTTTTGGATACTTTTGAGACTCTCAGCGCACTTTGGGGGCCCTTAACGTGCTCAAAAACTCTTGAAACTTTGCACACGGGTCAGAACCCGTGGCCATCAGGGCCGGGCTGAAGCTGGTACCCGGGCGTGGCAGGGGGGCTCGACAGTGCCCCCTGGAACGGGGTCCGAAAACTTGGTCCATAAATCAAACACGCTTGAATGTAATAATATGAAACTCGGTACACATATAGATCTCATCGATTCATATATCCTTTGTACTTTTACTTTTTACCCCAGCCCAACAGGAAGTCGGCTATTATGGTTTGTTTGGAAGCGTATGCCCCTGGAATTCGATATACTCCTCCTAGAGAATTCAACCAATCGCCACGAAACTCGGTCAGCATGAAGTCAAGACATTGAGGATGAAAAGTTGCCAGGGGATTTTTGATATCTCGAACGGTTTGGCTGTGGCGAGGAAACGAATTTATGGCGAATAAAGGAAACAGGAAGTGTGTTATAACTTCTGCATACATTAACTGATCTTGATGAAACTTCAGCAGTGTGTTCGCTGTAAGAGTCCGATCACATGGATGTGACTATTGTGAGTCAAAGTTATAGCGCCACCAACTGGCAGCAGGAAGTGTGTCACTTCCTAAAGGCTTTGAAATCACCCTCTTATTTTTACCCGATTTGCTTCAAACTTTATGTGTATAATGTAGACACACGGCAGATGTAGACCTGAGAAAGGATTATTGATATCTTAGATACTGTTGCCGTGGCAACGCATCAAACTTTATTATTCTTTGTTGATGCTTTTGAGACTCTTAACATACTTGAAATTGCATGAAACCCGACAGACACATCACATTTATTAGACAGTAGACATGTGCAGAGTTTCAGAAACGGGCATGGTGAGAGCAATTAGAGAATAATGTTTAAGTTTAAAAACAGCCAGAATGGTTGTTTAGTCAAAAAAATTTTTTTTCCAAATCATACATAGTGTTATACTGCCCTCTTGTGTTCAAAATCAGGTAAAAAGCGAAAGTAAAATAAGGACGTCTGCACAATTCATTAATAATGGTGCAGAGTAGAGTGAGCTTTTTCAATTAATTCCTATGGAAGTAGGAATGAACTAAACAACGTTCGCTCTGTTCTGCTCGTCCCTCACCGTGGGCGCGCAGAGTTATGAATGCCCGTGCAGCCGTGAGCATTTTAGTTTCATTTTAAAATTAGCGCCATTTCGGGGGACGTATTACTTTAATTTATTTAACAAAAACACAATGTTGTGTTTAATTGCGAGTGTACACAAATATAAGTAAACACTTTGACGTTTGAATGATGTCCTGTATGAAGAAAATGACGGAGTATGTTTCACTGTTCAATCGCGCTGAGCCACCCAGACCCCCACACACACACTGACACACACACACACACACACACACACACACAAACACACACACACACACACACACAATAATAAAACATTCAACCTAACATATACAAATTACACTGCTATGTTGAAATAGTCAGTAGTACAATTTGTATCATTCACAGTAAGCACCGCTCCACTGTGATTTTTTCCAAGCACATTTTTGCACAAGTGAAGAGGATGATTTTTTCCGTCGATATTGGAACGTGAGTGAAGTACAAAGCCTGTAATAAAGAATAGTTTAGCATCCAAATACATCGCAAATGTTGCAACATTTAGATTCTAAAGAGAGATTTACGTGAGCCTAACACCACTTACTTTTACTTTTGTTTTAAATTATTTCGTTTTGGCTTTATTATAGTTATTTTTTTATTTGTGTTCTGTTCTGAATATCATTAAATTTAAAGGATTTGTTGTGGAATATTTTGAGTGTATAATCAAATAACACTAAACCGTCACTAGGTGTCGCCAGGCGACCGTCTTAATGAGCGGGTCATTGATTCATTCGTTCAAACGATTCGTTTGAACGACTGAGTCATTCATGAATGAGACAGATGTTTATGGATTGGTCATTGAATCTTTGAGTCAACCAATTTGTTCAAAATGCTGAATCATTCAGTAATGAGAAAACACGTTGCTGTGAGATGCAATGGTTCTGCTGTGATCTTTGTTTAACTATTTTCGCTGCTGAAACAGAAGAACAGTCAATATTGCATCTAAAATGTAAGTGACTTGACACGTGTGTGTGTGTGTGTGTGTGTGTGTGTGCGTGTGAGTGCGTGCGTGCGTGTGTGTGTGTGTGTGTGTGTGTGTGTGCGTGTGAGTGCGTGCGTGCGTGTGTGTGTGTGTGTGTGTGTGTGTGTGCAATCAATCCCAGGTAAGAGGCATGAATAATGAGAATTGGACTTCTAGGAGTGAGGTTAATATTCCGGAGATGGTTCCCTCGGATTGTGAAAAGGAGGCGGCGCGGGAGTGGCCAGGCATTGCGCTACTTCTGTTTCAAAGTTTAAAACAATGCTAATATCATTTTTTTGAACGATTTCATTACAAATGTTTATTTTATATATTTATAAAATATTATAAAATATAATAACTATGTTTTGTCCTATTAACAAAAGACAGGCAATGTACTATTAACAAATGTTAATAGTTTTTTAAAAGTTAAAATGATACTTTATGCATTTGTTTTGTGTCAGATGATTAACAATATAAATTAAACAAAGCTTAAAACAAACAAAATAATAAAACGAAAACAAAGCTTGAACATTTTATTTAATTGAAAAGCCTTTTTGAAATAAAATGTGTTTTTTTCCCTCTGAAATAGCAAAAGCATCGCACACTTAGCTGTACCTGCTCTAAATAAATAATAGTATTTAAATAAAAATACAAAATCGAAATAAATAAATTATATAAAACAAAATCAAATCAAAGAAAATAAATCTTATTAAAGTTATGCAGGCACACATTTAACAATAATTTTCAAGTGACAAATAAAATCAATCAAAATTCCTTACACATGGAGTTAATCCTGACGATTCCTGAGGCGCCTTTCCTCATGACACTCGCTTTTTTTTTCGAAGATATATTTTCTTTGGTTTGATTTTGTTTTTGTAATAATTTATTTTATTTAGTTCGATTTTGTATTTTTATTGAATTACTCTTTTTTATTTAGAGCAGGTACAGCTAGTGTGTGATGCTTTTGCTATTTCAGAGGAAAACAATAATTTTATTTAATTAATAATTTTTGTTTCAGTCCACCATATAATTATGTTGTGTTTGATCTATGGAAAAAAGTTAGTTGTGAAATGGTTGAATATTAACAAAAGTTAATAGTTTTTTACAAGTTAGAATAATACGATATATATATATATATAAACAAGCCGGTGGCACCGCCACCCCGGTGCCTTTACGGTTACTGTGCATGACGGGCAATATCGTAACTCCGCTTTGACCTTTGAGAAGATGTGTGCTATAGAGCTTGCATTGGTGTGGGCTCTGCAAAAGTGTGTGTGTGTGTGTGAGGCGTGATTGAACAATGTAGACATATATATATATATATATATATAAAGGCACCGGGGTGGCGGTGCCACCGGCTTGTTTATATATATATATATATATATATATATATATATATATATATATATATATATATATATATATATGAATATAGCTGCGAGCAGCGATGAAGGGCCAAAGCCGGCGGCACCGCCACTCCGGTGCCTTTAGGTAACTAAAGGCACCGGGGTTGCGGTGCCACCGGCTTGGGCCCGTAATCGCTGCTCGCAGCTATATTTTATTAGGGCCCAAGCCTTGAAAAGGCGAAGGCCCTATTGTTTTCCTTAGGATTATTATTTATTATTATTATTATTAGGGCCCAAGCCTTGAAAAGGCGAAGGCCCTATTGTTTTCCTAAGGATTATTATTTATTATTATTATTATTATTTTACTACCTTTTGGGCACTTTTGGGGGCCTTAACGTGCTCGAAAACTCTTGAAACTTTGCACACATCTCAGAACCCGCGGCCATCAGGGCCGGGCTGAAGCTGGTACCCGGGCGTGGCAGGGGGGCTCGACAGCGCCCCCTGGAACGGGGTTTGAACACTTGGTCCATAAATCAAACACGCTTGCATGTAATAATATGAAACTCAGTACACATATAGATCTCATCGGTTCATATATACTTCATGCTCTTACTTTTTACCCCAGCCCAACAGGAAGTCGGCTATTAAGGGTTGTTTGGAAAACACATGCAATGGAATGTGAAATACTCCTCCTAGAGAATTCAAACACACGGCACGAAACTCGGTCAGCATGAAGTCAAGACACTGAGGATGAAAAATTGCCAGGGGATTTTTGATATCTCGAACGGTTTGGCCGTGGCGAGTAAACGAAATTATGGCGAGAAACGTGAAACAGGAAGTGTGTTATAACTACTGCATACATTAACTAATCTCGATGAAACTTCAGCAGTGTGTTCGTTGTAAGAGCCCGATCACATGGATGTGACTATTGTGAGTCAAAGTTATAGCGCCACCAACTGGAAGCAGGAAGTGTGTCACTTTCAAAATGCTTTTAAATCACCCTCTTATTTTTACCCGATTTGCTTCAAACTTCATGTGCATAATGTAGACACACGCCAGATGTAGACCTGTGAAAGGATTATTGATATCTTAGATACTGTTGCCATGGCAATGCATCAAACATTAATATTCCTTTTTTTAAGCTTTTTCATGCTTTTTTATGCTTTCGGGCACTTTTGGGGTTCTTAACGTGCTCGAAAACTCTTGAAACTTTGCACACGGGACAAAACCCGCGGCCATCAGGGCCAGGCTGAAGCTGGTACCCGGGCGTGGCAGGGGGGCTCGACAGCGCCCCCTTGAACGGGTCAGACAATTTGGTCCATATATCCAACACGCTTTACCCTATTTGCTTCAAACTTGATGTGTATAATGTAGACACAAGCCAGATGTAGACCTGTGAAAGGATTGTTGATATCTTAGATGCTGTTGCCGTGACAACGCATCAAACTTTAATATTCTTTTTGGATACTTTTGAGATTCTTAGCGCACTTTTGGGGCCCTTAACATGCTCAAAAACTCTTGAAACTTTGCACACGGGTCAGAAACCGTGGCCATCAGGGCCGGGCTGAAGCTGGTACCCGGGCGTGGCAGGGGGGCTCGACAGCGCCCCCTGGAATGGGGTCCGAAAACTTGGTCCATAAATCAAACAGGCTTTACCCGATTTGCTTCAAACTTGATGTGTATAATGTAGACACACGCCAGATTTAGACCTGTGAAAGGATTGTTGATATCTTAGATGCTGTTGCCGTGACAACGCATCAAACTTTAATATTCTTTTTGGATACTTTTGAGACTCTCAGCGCACTTTGGGGGCCCTTAACGTGCTCAAAAACTCTTGAAACTTTGCACACGGGTCAGAACCCGTGGCCATCAGGGCCGGGCTGAAGCTGGTACCCGGGCGTGGCAGGGGGGCTCGACAGTGCCCCCTGGAACGGGGTCCGAAAACTTGGTCCATAAATCAAACACGCTTGAATGTAATAATATGAAACTCGGTACACATATAGATCTCATCGATTCATATATCCTTTGTACTTTTACTTTTTACCCCAGCCCAACAGGAAGTCGGCTATTATGGTTTGTTTGGAAGCGTATGCCCCTGGAATTCGATATACTCCTCCTAGAGAATTCAACCAATCGCCACGAAACTCGGTCAGCATGAAGTCAAGACATTGAGCATGAAAAATTGCCAGGGGATTTTTGATATCTCGAACGGTTTGGCCGTGGCGAGGAAACGAATTTATGGCGAGAAACGTGAAACAGGAAGTGTGTTATAACTTCAGCATACAGTAACTGATCTTGATGAAACTTTAGCAGTGTGTTCGCTGTAAGAGGCCGATCACATGGATGTGACTATTGTGAGTCAAAGTTATAGCGCCACCAACTGGCAGCAGGAAGTGTGTAACTTTCAAAATGCTTTTAAATCACCCTCTTATTTTTACCCGATTTGCTTCAAACTTTATGTGTATAATGTAGACACACGCCAGATGTAGACCTGTGAAAGGATTATTGATATCTTAGATACTGTTGCCGTGACAACGCATCAAACTTTAATATTCTTTTTGGATGCTTTTGAGACTCTTAGCATGCCTGAAATTGCTTAAAATTGCATGAAACTTGACAGACAGATCACATTTATTAGCCAGTAGACATGTGCAAAGTTTCAGAAACGGGCGTGGTGCAGGGGCTCAGTAGCGCCACCTTTTGTGACAAAAGTGTGTGTGTGGGGGGGGGTTAGTTTCATCTACAGTTACAAAACTTTTTCAACTTGATGAAAATACTTTAAAGATGCTAAATTGTGAACGGATATTGAATATCTCAAACGGTTTTGCTATGGCGAGGGATTATGTCAAAAAAAGAATCAGGAAATGTCTCATATCTTTCTAAAATGTAATTATACACCATTTATTTTTCTATAAAATTATACTAATATTAGAACTAAACCCATTGTCTTCCTTTTTTTCAATTTAAGATTTATGTTTAAGTTTAAAAACAGCCAGAATGGTTGTTTAGCCAAAAAAATAAAAAAAAATAAAATCATTCATAGTGCTTTACTGCCCTCTTGTGTTCAAAATCAGGTAGGCCAATTGATGCTACTATGGGAATATTTTCCCACCGTGACTCCGCTGGGGGCTTTAAAATCGCTAACTTGAAAGCGAAAGTAACGGACGTCTCCACAAGACGTGCAGCTGTGAGCATTTTCGTTTCATTTTAAAAGAAGCCCCATTTCGGGGGCGGATTTCTTGAATGTATTTTACAAAATCACAATGTTGTGTTTGATTGCGAGTATCCAAAAATTAGTAAACACTTTGCAGTTTGAATGATCTTCTTGAATAAAATGACGGAGTAGCCAATGTTTCCACTGTTCGATCGCGGACGTCCACACGGACATTGATAATGGTGGCGCGTGCAGAGCGCGTGCTTGAATTGTGAGTTCAATAGTCTATTATTTTTCACGGAAAACACAACAACAAAAGAGTATAATGATAGATTCGCTTAAATAGGCGCTTTTACATAAAATAGCCTATTCCGTCATCATCTTTTCAGTCAGCTCTTCACTCTCGTGATTAATGAAATTTGACTCCTGTTGCTGATATTTGCTGCAACTTTCGTTCAGCTCACAATTTAGTAAGCAAACACGCTTCAAATGTGTTTATTTTATTTTTGTGTATATATATGTGTGTATATATATATATATATATTATATATATATATATATATATAGCTTATGTTTCAAATATGAGTTAATTAACAATCGTTGGAAAGAATGATACTTTTAAACATATCACTAAACCGTCATTAGGTGTCGCCAGGCGACCGTCTTAATGAGCGAGTCATTGATTCATTCGTTCAAACGATTCGTTCGAACGGCTGAGTCATTCATGAATGAGACAGATTATGGATTGGTCGTTGAATCTTTGAGTCAACCGATTTGTTCAAAATGCTGAATCATTCAGTAATGAGAACGCGTTGCTGTGAGATGCTCGATGGTTCTGCTGTGATCTTTGTTGAACTATTTTCGCTGCTGAAACAGAAAAAAAGTCAATATTGCATCTAAAATGTAAGTGATTTGACGTGTGTGTGTGTGTGTGTGTGTGTGTGTGATTGTGTCTGTTACAGTGATTGTTTAACCCTTGTTAAAGTTTAGGCTTTGTATTTTTGGATATATATCTTTTTATATATAAAAAAATTGCATACAACCCATATATTTTAAATGTATTGTTTGCTTTAAATTACATTGAGATTTGTATGTTTGGTAATTGAACCTGAATGAATTTTAAATGAATGTGCGATATTTCAGATCATATTTTTGTTTTCCTTAAAATTTGAACTAACACTAACTTTACTCTCATCTGAATGATAGATTATTTATTTATGTCTAAAATAAAAGCACATTTGATTTTTCTTTTTTAATCAATGTAGAATGTGTAACTGAAAAAATAAACAGATTAGGGCTCTGTTCGAGAACAAGAAATGAAAACCAATGCAATATGATGAATGTCCAAAAGATTTTTTTGCTTTTAAACTATGTGTGTCTGTGTGTGTGTGTGTGTGTGTGTGTGTGTGTGTGTGTGTGTGTAAGAGATTTTGGTTGGGTGACAGTTGTAGTTTACAGTTTGACAAAAGCACAATGTTGTGTTTTATTGCGATTGTACACAAATATAAGTAAACACTTTGTAGTTTGAATAATGTCCTGTATGAACAAAAGGACGGAGTATGTTTTTATGTCTACATTGTTCAATCACGCCTCACACACACACACACACACACAAAAACTATTTTTCTAATCAGATCAGGCAAATATTCTGTCTTGGCACACTTCATATAACTTTCAAACTTGTGTACTTATTTCATGTTTCCATTAAGTCCATGAGACCGTAGGGTGTCTCATTTTTCATTTTAGGTTTCAGAAGGTTGCTCACGCATACTTTGTGGTTGATATGTGCCCTCAATGCACACTTTTGCAGAGCCCACACTGATGCAAGCTCTACAGCACACATCTTCTCAAAGGTCAAAGCGGGGTTACGTTATTGCCCGTCACGCACAGTAACCCTAAAGGCACCGGGGTGGCGGTGCCACCGGCTTGTTTATATATATATATATATATATATATATATATATATATATATATATATATATATATATATAAACAAGCCGGTGGCACCGCCACCCCGGTGTGCAAAAGTGTGCATATAAATATAGCTGCGAGCAGCGATGAAGGGCCAAAGCCGGCGGCACCGCCACTCCGGTGCCTTTAGGTAATTAAAGGCACCGGGGTTGCGGTGCCACCGGCTTGGGCCCGTAATCGCTGCTCGCAGCTATATTTATTTATTATTATTATTATTTTACTACCTTTTGGGCACTTTTGGGGGCCTTAACGTGCTCGAAAACTCTTGAAACTTTGCACACATCTCAGAACCCGCGGCCATCAGGGCCGGGCTGAAGCTGGTACCCGGGCGTGGCAGGGGGGCTCGACAGCGCCCCCTGGAACGGGGTTTGAACACTTGGTCCATAAATCAAACACGCTTGCATGTAATAATATGAAACTCAGTACACATATAGATCTCATCGGTTCATATATACTTCATGCTCTTACTTTTTACCCCAGCCCAACAGGAAGTCGGCTATTAAGGGTTGTTTGGAAAACACATGCAATGGAATGTGAAATACTCCTCCTAGAGAATTCAAACACACGGCACGAAACTCGGTCAGCATGAAGTCAAGACACTGAGGATGAAAAATTGCCAGGGGATTTTTGATATCTCGAACGGTTTGGCCGTGGCGAGTAAACGAAATTATGGCGAGAAACGTGAAACAGGAAGTGTGTTATAACTACTGCATACATTAACTAATCTTGATGAAACTTCAGCAGTGTGTTCGTTGTAAGAGCCCGATCACATGGATGTGACTATTGTGAGTCAAAGTTATAGCGCCACCAACTGGAAGCAGGAAGTGTGTCACTTTCAAAATGCTTTTAAATCACCCTCTTATTTTTACCCGATTTGCTTCAAACTTCATGTGCATAATGTAGACACACGCCAGATGTAGACCTGTGAAAGGATTATTGATATCTTAGATACTGTTGCCATGGCAATGCATCAAACATTAATATTCCTTTTTTTAAGCTTTTTCATGCTTTTTTATGCTTTCGGGCACTTTTGGGGTTCTTAACGTGCTCGAAAACTCTTGAAACTTTGCACACGGGACAAAACCCGCGGCCATCAGGGCCAGGCTGAAGCTGGTACCCGGGCGTGGCAGGGGGGCTCGACAGCGCCCCCTTGAACGGGTCAGACAATTTGGTCCATATATCCAACACGCTTTACCCTATTTGCTTCAAACTTGATGTGTATAATGTAGACACAAGCCAGATGTAGACCTGTGAAAGGATTGTTGATATCTTAGATGCTGTTGCCGTGACAACGCATCAAACTTTAATATTCTTTTTGGATACTTTTGAGATTCTTAGCGCACTTTTGGGGCCCTTAACGTGCTCAAAAACTCTTGAAACTTTGCACACGGGTCAGAAACCGCGGCCATCAGGGCCGGGCTGAAGCTGGTACCCGGGCGTGGCAGGGGGGCTCGACAGCGCCCCCTGGAATGGGGTCCGAAAACTTGGTCCATAAATCAAACAGGCTTTACCCGATTTGCTTCAAACTTGATGTGTATAATGTAGACACACGCCAGATTTAGACCTGTGAAAGGATTGTTGATATCTTAGATGCTGTTGCCGTGACAACGCATCAAACTTTAATATTCTTTTTGGATACTTTTGAGACTCTCAGCGCACTTTGGGGGCCCTTAACGTGCTCAAAAACTCTTGAAACTTTGCACACGGGTCAGAACCCGTGGCCATCAGGGCCGGGCTGAAGCTGGTACCCGGGCGTGGCAGGGGGGCTCGACAGTGCCCCCTGGAACGGGGTCCGAAAACTTGGTCCATAAATCAAACACGCTTGAATGTAATAATATGAAACTCGGTACACATATAGATCTCATCGATTCATATATCCTTTGTACTTTTACTTTTTACCCCAGCCCAACAGGAAGTCGGCTATTATGGTTTGTTTGGAAGCGTATGCCCCTGGAATTCGATATACTCCTCCTAGAGAATTCAACCAATCGCCACGAAACTCGGTCAGCATGAAGTCAAGACATTGAGGATGAAAAGTTGCCAGGGGATTTTTGATATCTCGAACGGTTTGGCTGTGGTGAGGAAACGAATTTATGGCGAATAAAGGAAACAGGAAGTGTGTTATAACTTCTGCATACATTAACTGATCTTGATGAAACTTCAGCAGTGTGTTCGCTGTAAGAGTCCGATCACATGGATGTGACTATTGTGAGTCAAAGTTATAGCGCCACCAACTGGCAGCAGGAAGTGTGTCACTTCCTAAAGGCTTTGAAATCACCCTCTTATTTTTACCCAATTTGCTTCAAACTTTATGTGTATAATGTAGACACACGGCAGATGTAGACCTGAGAAAGGATTATTGATATCTTAGATACTGTTGCCGTGGCAACGCATCAAACTTTATTATTCTTTGTTGATGCTTTTGAGACTCTTAACATACTTGAAATTGCATGAAACCCGACAGACACATCACATTTATTAGACAGTAGACATGTGCAGAGTTTCAGAAACGGGCATGGTGAGAGCAATTAGAGAATAATGTTTAAGTTTAAAAACAGCCAGAATGGTTGTTTAGTCAAAAAAAATTTTTTTCCAAATCATACATAGTGTTATACTGCCCTCTTGTGTTCAAAATCAGGTAAAAAGCGAAAGTAAAATAAGGACGTCTGCACAATTCATTAATAATGGTGCAGAGTAGAGTGAGCTTTTTCAATTAATTCCTATGGAAGTAGGAATGAACTAAACAACGTTCGCTCTGTTCTGCTCGTCCCTCACCGTGGGCGCGCAGAGTTATGAATGCCCGTGCAGCCGTGAGCATTTTAGTTTCATTTTAAAATTAGCGCCATTTCGGGGGACGTATTACTTTAATTTATTTAACAAAAACACAATGTTGTGTTTAATTGCGAGTGTACACAAATATAAGTAAACACTTTGACGTTTGAATGATGTCCTGTATGAAGAAAATGACGGAGTATGTTTCACTGTTCAATCGCGCTGAGCCACCCAGACCCCCACACACACACTGACACACACACACACACACACACACACACACACACACACACACACACACACACACACACACACACACACACACACACACAAACACACACACACACACACAATAATAAAACATTCAACCTAACATATACAAATTACACTGCTATGTTGAAATAGTCAGTAGTACAATTTGTATCATTCACAGTAAGCACCGCTCCACTGTGATTTTTCCAAGCACATTTTTGCACAAGTGAAGAGGATGATTTTTTCCGTCGATATTGGAACGTGAGTGAAGTACAAAGCCTGTAATAAAGAATAGTTTAGCATCCAAATACATCGCAAATGTTGCAACATTTAGATTCTAAAGAGAGATTTACGTGAGCCTAACACCACTTACTTTTACTTTTGTTTTAAATTATTTCGTTTTGGCTTTATTATAGTTATTTTTTTATTTGTGTTCTGTTCTGAATATCATTAAATTTAAAGGATTTGTTGTGGAATATTTTGAGTGTATAATCAAATAACACTAAACCGTCACTAGGTGTCGCCAGGCGACCGTCTTAATGAGCGGGTCATTGATTCATTCGTTCAAACGATTCGTTTGAACGACTGAGTCATTCATGAATGAGACAGATGTTTATGGATTGGTCATTGAATCTTTGAGTCAACCAATTTGTTCAAAATGCTGAATCATTCAGTAATGAGAAAACACGTTGCTGTGAGATGCAATGGTTCTGCTGTGATCTTTGTTTAACTATTTTCGCTGCTGAAACAGAAGAACAGTCAATATTGCATCTAAAATGTAAGTGACTTGACACGTGTGTGTGTGTGTGTGTGTGTGTGTGTGTGCGTGTGAGTGCGTGCGTGCGTGTGTGTGTGTGTGTGTGTGTGCAATCAATCCCAGGTAAGAGGCATGAATAATGAGAAATGGACTTCTAGGAGTGAGGTTAATATTCCGGAGATGGTTCCCTCGGATTGTGAAAAGGAGGCGGCGCGGGAGTGGCCAGGCATTGCGCTACTTCTGTTTCAAAGTTTAAAACAATGCTAATATCATTTTTTTGAACGATTTCATTACAAATGTTTATTTTATATATTTATAAAATATTATAAAATATAATAACTATGTTTTGTCCTATTAACAAAAGACAGGCAATGTACTATTAACAAATGTTAATAGTTTTTTAAAAGTTAAAATGATACTTTATGCATTTGTTTTGTGTCAGATGATTAACAATATAAATTAAACAAAGCTTAAAACAAACAAAATAATAAAACGAAAACAAAGCTTGAACATTTTATTTAATTGAAAAGCCTTTTTGAAATAAAATGTGTTTTTTTCCCTCTGAAATAGCAAAAGCATCGCACACTTAGCTGTACCTGCTCTAAATAAATAATAGTATTTAAATAAAAATACAAAATCGAAATAAATAAATTATATAAAACAAAATCAAATCAAAGAAAATAAATCTTATTAAAGTTATGCAGGCACACATTTAACAATAATTTTCAAGTGACAAATAAAATCAATCAAAATTCCTTACACATGGAGTTAATCCTGACGATTCCTGAGGCGCCTTTCCTCATGACACTCGCTTTTTTTTTCGAAGATATATTTTCTTTGGTTTGATTTTGTTTTTGTAATAATTTATTTTATTTAGTTCGATTTTGTATTTTTATTGAATTACTCTTTTTTATTTAGAGCAGGTACAGCTAGTGTGTGATGCTTTTGCTATTTCAGAGGAAAACAATAATTTTATTTAATTAATAATTTTTGTTTCAGTCCACCATATAATTATGTTGTGTTTGATCTATGGAAAAAAGTTAGTTGTGAAATGGTTGAATATTAACAAAAGTTAATAGTTTTTTACAAGTTAGAATAATACGATATATATATATATATAAACAAGCCGGTGGCACCGCCACCCCGGTGCCTTTACGGTTACTGTGCATGACGGGCAATATCGTAACTCCGCTTTGACCTTTGAGAAGATGTGTGCTATAGAGCTTGCATTGGTGTGGGCTCTGCAAAAGTGTGTGTGTGTGTGTGAGGCGTGATTGAACAATGTAGACATATATATATATATATATATAAAGGCACCGGGGTGGCGGTGCCACCGGCTTGTTTATATATATATATATATATATATATATATGAATATAGCTGCGAGCAGCGATGAAGGGCCAAAGCCGGCGGCACCGCCACTCCGGTGCCTTTAGGTAACTAAAGGCACCGGGGTTGCGGTGCCACCGGCTTGGGCCCGTAATCGCTGCTCGCAGCTATATTTATTATTATTATTATTATTATTATTATTATTATTATTATTTTACTACCTTTTGGGCACTTTTGGGGGCCTTAACGTGCTCGAAAACTCTTGAAACTTTGCACACATCTCAGAACCCGCGGCCATCAGGGCCGGGCTGAAGCTGGTACCCGGGCGTGGCAGGGGGGCTCGACAGCGCCCCCTGGAACGGGGTTTGAACACTTGGTCCATAAATCAAACACGCTTGCATGTAATAATATGAAACTCAGTACACATATAGATCTCATCGGTTCATATATACTTCATGCTCTTACTTTTTACCCCAGCCCAACAGGAAGTCGGCTATTAAGGGTTGTTTGGAAAACACATGCAATGGAATGTGAAATACTCCTCCTAGAGAATTCAAACACACGGCACGAAACTCGGTCAGCATGAAGTCAAGACACTGAGGATGAAAAATTGCCAGGGGATTTTTGATATCTCGAACGGTTTGGCCGTGGCGAGTAAACGAAATTATGGCGAGAAACGTGAAACAGGAAGTGTGTTATAACTACTGCATACATTAACTAATCTTGATGAAACTTCAGCAGTGTGTTCGTTGTAAGAGCCCGATCACATGGATGTGACTATTGTGAGTCAAAGTTATAGCGCCACCAACTGGAAGCAGGAAGTGTGTCACTTTCAAAATGCTTTTAAATCACCCTCTTATTTTTACCCGATTTGCTTCAAACTTCATGTGCATAATGTAGACACACGCCAGATGTAGACCTGTGAAAGGATTATTGATATCTTAGATACTGTTGCCATGGCAATGCATCAAACATTAATATTCCTTTTTTTAAGCTTTTTCATGCTTTTTTATGCTTTCGGGCACTTTTGGGGTTCTTAACGTGCTCGAAAACTCTTGAAACTTTGCACACGGGACAAAACCCGCGGCCATCAGGGCCAGGCTGAAGCTGGTACCCGGGCGTGGCAGGGGGGCTCGACAGCGCCCCCTTGAACGGGTCAGACAATTTGGTCCATATATCCAACACGCTTTACCCTATTTGCTTCAAACTTGATGTGTATAATGTAGACACAAGCCAGATGTAGACCTGTGAAAGGATTGTTGATATCTTAGATGCTGTTGCCGTGACAACGCATCAAACTTTAATATTCTTTTTGGATACTTTTGAGATTCTTAGCGCACTTTTGGGGCCCTTAACGTGCTCAAAAACTCTTGAAACTTTGCACACGGGTCAGAAACCGCGGCCATCAGGGCCGGGCTGAAGCTGGTACCCGGGCGTGGCAGGGGGGCTCGACAGCGCCCCCTGGAATGGGGTCCGAAAACTTGGTCCATAAATCAAACAGGCTTTACCCGATTTGCTTCAAACTTGATGTGTATAATGTAGACACACGCCAGATTTAGACCTGTGAAAGGATTGTTGATATCTTAGATGCTGTTGCCGTGACAACGCATCAAACTTTAATATTCTTTTTGGATACTTTTGAGACTCTCAGCGCACTTTGGGGGCCCTTAACGTGCACGAAAACTCTTGAAACTTTGCACACAGGTCAGAACCCGCGGCCATCAGGGCCGGGCTGAAGATGGTACCCGGGCGTGGCAGGGGGGCTCGACAGCGCCCCCTGGAACGGGGTGCGAAAACTTGGTCCATAAATCAAACACGCTTGCATGTAATAATATGAAACTCGGTAGACATATAGATCTCATCGGTTCATATATACTTCATGCTCTTACTTTTTACCCCAGCCCAACAGGAAGTCGGCTATTTAGGGTTGTTTGTTAAACGCATGCAATGGAATTTAAAGTACTTCTCCTAGAGAATTCAAAGAAATGCCACGAAACTCGGTCAGCATGAAGTCAAGACATTGAGGATGAAAAATTGCCAGGGGATTTTTGATATCTCGAACGGTTTGGCCGTGGCGAGGAAACGAATTTATGGCGAGAAACGTGAAACAGGAAGTGTGTTATAACTTCAGCATACATTAACTGATCTTAACGAAACTTCACCAGTGTGTTCGCTTTAAGAGGCCGATCACATGGATGTGACTATTGTGAGTCAAAGTTATAGCGCCACCAACTGGCAGCAGGAAGTGTGTCACTTTCAAAATGCTTTGAAATCACCCTCTTATTTTAACCCGATTTGCTTCAAACTTCATCTGTATAATGTAAATACACGGCAGATGTAGACCTGTGAAAGGATTATTGATATATTAGATACTGTTGCCGTGGCAACGCATCAAACTTTAATATTCTTTGTTGATGCTTTTGAGACTCTTAACATACTTGAAATAACATGAAACTCGACAGACACATCACATTTATTAGCCAGTAGACATGTGCAAAGTTTCAGAAACGGGCGTGGTGCAGGGGCTCAGTAGCGCCACCTTTTGACAAAAGTGGGGGTGTTAGTTCTATAGTTTTACCTACAATCATAAAACTCGGTACGCATATTGTTCAGATCAAGCCGGACAACTTTCTAATTTACTGTCATTAGCTCAGACCAAGAGGGAGTCAGATATTTTAGTTTGAATGTGGATGTTTCTGAGAATTTTCTCTCCCTCTCTTTCCGTCTCTGTGTGTGAGGGATTTGTCTATTGATTTTAATGCATTTCAAGGTTTCAGGGGATTTTGGGACTCTTAACGTGCTCAAAAACTTTTGAAATTTTGCACACAGGTCAGAACCCACGGCCATCAGGGCCGGGCTGAAGCTGGTACCCGGGCGTGGCAGGGGGGCTCAACAGCGCCCCCTTGAACGGGGTCCGACAATTTGGTCCATATATTCAACACGCTTGCATGAATTAATATGAAACTCAGTACACATATAGATCTCATCGGGCCAAACATTTTACCCCTGGTCAAGTTTTACGCCAGCCCAACAGGAAGTCGGCTATTATGGGTTGTTTGGAAAACGCTTGCTGTGGAATTTGAAGTACTACTCCTAGGCAATTCATTCAATCATCGCCAAACTAGGCGTGCATGAAGTCAAGACATTGAGGATGCTAAATTGCTGACGGATTTTTGATATCTCGAACGGTTTGGCCGTGGCGAGGAAATGAATTTTCATGACTAAAAAAGGACATATAAAGTGTGTTATAACTTAGTTAGATTTACCTACAGTTACAAAACTCAGCTTGTATATTCTTCTCCTCAAGCCAAACAACTTTCTAATTTACAGTCAATAGCTCCAACCCTCAGAAAGTCAGATATTGTGGTTTGAATGTGGATTTCATGAAATGGTATCTCTCTCTGTCACTCTTTGACAGAGAGAGGGCCCCCTCCCATTCTATGTGTGTGTGTGTGTGTGGCTGTCTGTGTGGGGAGGGAGGGGGAGGGAGGGCTGGTGTCTGTGTTTATATGTGTGTGTGTGGCTGGCTGGCTGTTACAGTGACATGATATTAAGCCTTTCATTGCTGTGTGATTTTTCCTGCATTAAAGGATAAAGAAATCTCTAAGGCCTTGTCTTTTTGCATAACAATTTTGTATTTTTTTTTAAATTACAAAATATGCACAGAACCAAGATCTTTTAAATGTATAGTTTGCTTTAAATAAAATTAAGATTGTATTGGTAATTGAAGCTGAATGAATTTAAAATGAATGTGCTATATTTCAGAACAATATATTTGTTTTCCTTTAAATTGTAAAACACTAACTTTATTCTCATCTGAATTATAAATAATTTATTCCTGTATAAAATAAAAACACATTTGAATTTTTCTTTTTTAATCAATGTAGAATGTGTAATTGAAAAATAAACAGATTAGGGCTCTGAGGACAATAAATGAAAATCAATGCGATGTGGTGAATGTCCAAAAGATGGCACCCACAGACTGTTTTAAATGGGGTTGGATAAATATTTTTTGCTTTTAGACAGTGTGTGCGTGTGATTTTAGTTTGGTGACAGTTGTAGGTTACAGTTTGACAAGAGTTTATAGTTTGAAAAAAGCACTTTGTTGTGTTTTATTGGACGGAGTATGTTTTTATGTGTAACAGTTCAATCGCACCCGCACCTCACACACACACACACACACACACATATTGAAACCTGAGTGAAGTACAAAGCCCATAATAAAGAATAGTTTAGCATCCAAATACATCGCAAATGTTGAAACAGTTTGATTCTAATGAGAGAGTTACGTGAGCCAAACACCACTTACTTTCACTTTCGCTTTCAATTATTTCGGTTAATTCTTAATTATAGTTTTTTTGAATTCTTGTTCTGTTCTGAATATCATTAAATTTAAAGAATTGCTTGTGTAATATTTTGAGTGTATCATCAAAACAGAATAATTCTCTCGGTTTAGTGATTCCCTAGTTTTTTTTATTGTTTTCATTGTTCTCAGGTAAGGCAAGTGAGATATATATATATATATATATATATATATGTATTTTTTATATATATATATATATATATATATATATATATATATATATATATATATATATATATATATATAAATATAGCTGCAAGCAGCGATGAAGGGCCAAAGCCGGCGGCACCGCCACCCCGGTGCCTTTAGGTAACTAAAGGAACCAGGGTTGCGGTGCCACCGGCTTGGGCCCGTAATCGCTGCTCGCAGCTATATTTATTATTATTATTATTATTATTTTACTACCTTTTGGGCACTTTTGGGGGCCTTAACGTGCTCGAAAACTCTTGAAACTTTGCACACATCTCAGAACCCGCGGCCATCAGGGCCGGGCTGAAGCTGGTACCCGGGCGTGGCAGGGGGGCTCGACAGCGCCCCCTGGAACGGGGTTTGAACACTTGGTCCATAAATCAAACACGCTTGCATGTAATAATATGAAACTCAGTACACATATAGATCTCATCGGTTCATATATACTTCATGCTCTTACTTTTTACCCCAGCCCAACAGGAAGTCGGCTATTAAGGGTTGTTTGGAAAACACATGCAATGGAATGTGAAATACTCCTCCTAGAGAATTCAAACACACGGCACGAAACTCGGTCAGCATGAAGTCAAGACACTGAGGATGAAAAATTGCCAGGGGATTTTTGATATCTCGAACGGTTTGGCCGTGGCGAGTAAACGAAATTATGGCGAGAAACGTGAAACAGGAAGTGTGTTATAACTACTGCATACATTAACTAATCTCGATGAAACTTCAGCAGTGTGTTCGTTGTAAGAGCCCGATCACATGGATGTGACTATTGTGAGTCAAAGTTATAGCGCCACCAACTGGAAGCAGGAAGTGTGTCACTTTCAAAATGCTTTTAAATCACCCTCTTATTTTTACCCGATTTGCTTCAAACTTCATGTGCATAATGTAGACACACGCCAGATGTAGACCTGTGAAAGGATTATTGATATCTTAGATACTGTTGCCATGGCAATGCATCAAACATTAATATTCCTTTTTTTAAGCTTTTTCATGCTTTTTTATGCTTTCGGGCACTTTTGGGGTTCTTAACGTGCTCAAAAACTCTTGAAACTTTGCACACGGGACAAAACCCGCGGCCATCAGGGCCAGGCTGAAGCTGGTACCCGGGCGTGGCAGGGGGGCTCGACAGCGCCCCCTTGAACGGGTCAGACAATTTGGTCCATATATCCAACACGCTTTACCCTATTTGCTTCAAACTTGATGTGTATAATGTAGACACAAGCCAGATGTAGACCTGTGAAAGGATTGTTGATATCTTAGATGCTGTTGCCGTGACAACGCATCAAACTTTAATATTCTTTTTGGATACTTTTGAGATTCTTAGCGCACTTTTGGGGCCCTTAACGTGCTCAAAAACTCTTGAAACTTTGCACACGGGTCAGAAACCGCGGCCATCAGGGCCGGGCTGAAGCTGGTACCCGGGCGTGGCAGGGGGGCTCGACAGCGCCCCCTGGAATGGGGTCCGAAAACTTGGTCCATAAATCAAACAGGCTTTACCCGATTTGCTTCAAACTTGATGTGTATAATGTAGACACACGCCAGATTTAGACCTGTGAAAGGATTGTTGATATCTTAGATGCTGTTGCCGTGACAACGCATCAAACTTTAATATTCTTTTTGGATACTTTTGAGACTCTCAGCGCACTTTGGGGGCCCTTAACGTGCTCAAAAACTCTTGAAACTTTGCACACGGGTCAGAACCCGTGGCCATCAGGGCCGGGCTGAAGCTGGTACCCGGGCGTGGCAGGGGGGCTCGACAGTGCCCCCTGGAACGGGGTCCGAAAACTTGGTCCATAAATCAAACACGCTTGAATGTAATAATATGAAACTCGGTACACATATAGATCTCATCGATTCATATATCCTTTGTACTTTTACTTTTTACCCCAGCCCAACAGGAAGTCGGCTATTATGGTTTGTTTGGAAGCGTATGCCCCTGGAATTCGATATACTCCTCCTAGAGAATTCAACCAATCGCCACGAAACTCGGTCAGCATGAAGTCAAGACATTGAGCATGAAAAATTGCCAGGGGATTTTTGATATCTCGAACGGTTTGGCCGTGGCGAGGAAACGAATTTATGGCGAGAAACGTGAAACAGGAAGTGTGTTATAACTTCAGCATACAGTAACTGATCTTGATGAAACTTTAGCAGTGTGTTCGCTGTAAGAGGCCGATCACATGGATGTGACTATTGTGAGTCAAAGTTATAGCGCCACCAACTGGCAGCAGGAAGTGTGTAACTTTCAAAATGCTTTTAAATCACCCTCTTATTTTTACCCGATTTGCTTCAAACTTTATGTGTATAATGTAGACACACGCCAGATGTAGACCTGTGAAAGGATTATTGATATCTTAGATACTGTTGCCGTGACAACGCATCAAACTTTAATATTCTTTTTGGATGCTTTTGAGACTCTTAGCATGCCTGAAATTGCTTAAAATTGCATGAAACTTGACAGACAGATCACATTTATTAGCCAGTAGACATGTGCAAAGTTTCAGAAACGGGCGTGGTGCAGGGGCTCAGTAGCGCCACCTTTTGTGACAAAAGTGTGTGTGTGGGGGGGGTTAGTTTCATCTACAGTTACAAAACTTTTTCAACTTGATGAAAATACTTTAAAGATGCTAAATTGTGAACGGATATTGAATATCTCAAACGGTTTTGCTATGGCGAGGGATTATGTCAAAAAAAGAATCAGGAAATGTCTCATATCTTTCTAAAATGTAATTATACACCATTTATTTTTCTATAAAATTATACTAATATTAGAACTAAACCCATTGTCTTCCTTTTTTTCAATTTAAGATTTATGTTTAAGTTTAAAAACAGCCAGAATGGTTGTTTAGCCAAAAAAATAAAAAAAATTAAAATCATTCATAGTGCTTTACTGCCCTCTTGTGTTCAAAATCAGGTAGGCCAATTGATGCTACTATGGGAATATTTTCCCACCGTGACTCCGCTGGGGGCTTTAAAATCGCTAACTTGAAAGCGAAAGTAACGGACGTCTCCACAAGACGTGCAGCTGTGAGCATTTTCGTTTCATTTTAAAAGAAGCCCCATTTCGGGGGCGGATTTCTTGAATGTATTTTACAAAATCACAATGTTGTGTTTGATTGCGAGTATCCAAAAATTAGTAAACACTTTGCAGTTTGAATGATCTTCTTGAATAAAATGACGGAGTAGCCAATGTTTCCACTGTTCGATCGCGGACGTCCACACGGACATTGATAATGGTGGCGCGTGCAGAGCGCGTGCTTGAATTGTGAGTTCAATAGTCTATTATTTTTCACGGAAAACACAACAACAAAAGAGTATAATGATAGATTCGCTTAAATAGGCGCTTTTACATAAAATAGCCTATTCCGTCATCATCTTTTCAGTCAGCTCTTCACTCTCGTGATTAATGAAATTTGACTCCTGTTGCTGATATTTGCTGCAACTTTCGTTCAGCTCACAATTTAGTAAGCAAACACGCTTCAAATGTGTTTATTTTATTTTTGTGTATATATATGTGTGTATATATATATATATATATTATATATATATATATATATATATATATATATATATATATATATATAGCTTATGTTTCAAATATGAGTTAATTAACAATCGTTGGAAAGAATGATACTTTTAAACATATCACTAAACCGTCATTAGGTGTCGCCAGGCGACCGTCTTAATGAGCGAGTCATTGATTCATTCGTTCAAACGATTCGTTCGAACGGCTGAGTCATTCATGAATGAGACAGATTATGGATTGGTCGTTGAATCTTTGAGTCAACCGATTTGTTCAAAATGCTGAATCATTCAGTAATGAGAACGCGTTGCTGTGAGATGCTCGATGGTTCTGCTGTGATCTTTGTCGAACTATTTTCGCTGCTGAAACAGAAAAAAAGTCAATATTGCATCTAAAATGTAAGTGATTTGACGTGTGTGTGTGTGTGTGTGTGTGTGATTGTGTCTGTTACAGTGATTGTTTAACCCTTGTTAAAGTTTAGGCTTTGTATTTTTGGATATATATCTTTTTATATATAAAAAAATTGCATACAACCCATATATTTTAAATGTATTGTTTGCTTTAAATTACATTGAGATTTGTATGTTTGGTAATTGAACCTGAATGAATTTTAAATGAATGTGCGATATTTCAGATCATATTTTTGTTTTCCTTAAAATTTGAACTAACACTAACTTTACTCTCATCTGAATGATAGATTATTTATTTATGTCTAAAATAAAAGCACATTTGATTTTTCTTTTTTAATCAATGTAGAATGTGTAACTGAAAAAATAAACAGATTAGGGCTCTGTTCGAGAACAAGAAATGAAAACCAATGCAATATGATGAATGTCCAAAAGATTTTTTTGCTTTTAAACTATGTGTGTCTGTGTGTGTGTGTGTGTGTGTGTGTGTGTGTGTGTGTGTGTGTGTGTGTAAGAGATTTTGGTTGGGTGACAGTTGTAGTTTACAGTTTGACAAAAGCACAATGTTGTGTTTTATTTCGATTGTACACAAATATAAGTAAACACTTTGTAGTTTGAATAATGTCCTGTATGAACAAAAGGACGGAGTATGTTTTTATGTCTACATTGTTCAATCACGCCTCACACACACACACACACACACAAAAACTATTTTTCTAATCAGATCAGGCAAATATTCTGTCTTGGCACACTTCATATAACTTTCAAACTTGTGTACTTATTTCATGTTTCCATTAAGTCCATGAGACCGTAGGGTGTCTCATTTTTCATTTTAGGTTTCAGAAGGTTGCTCACGCATACTTTGTGGTTGATATGTGCCCTCAATGCACACTTTTGCAGAGCCCACACTGATGCAAGCTCTACAGCACACATCTTCTCAAAGGTCAAAGCGGGGTTACGTTATTGCCCGTCACGCACAGTAACCCTAAAGGCACCGGGGTGGCGGTGCCACCGGCTTGTTTATATATATATATATATATATATATATATATATATATATATATATATATATATATATATATATATATATATAAACAAGCCGGTGGCACCGCCACCCCGGTGTGCAAAAGTGTGCATATAAATATAGCTGCGAGCAGCGATGAAGGGCCAAAGCCGGCGGCACCGCCACTCCGGTGCCTTTAGGTAATTAAAGGCACCGGGGTTGCGGTGCCACCGGCTTGGGCCCGTAATCGCTGCTCGCAGCTATATTTTATTATTATTATTATTATTATTATTATTATTAGGGCCCAAGCCTTGAAAAGGCGAAGGCCCTATTGTTTTCCTTAGGATTATTAGGGCCCAAGCCTTGAAAAGGCGAAGGCCCTATTGTTTTCCTTAGGATTATTATTTATTATTATTATTATTATTATTATTATTATTATTATTATTATTATTTTACTACCTTTTGGGCACTTTTGGGGGCCTTAACGTGCTCGAAAACTCTTGAAACTTTGCACACATCTCAGAACCCGCGGCCATCAGGGCCGGGCTGAAGCTGGTACCCGGGCGTGGCAGGGGGGCTCGACAGCGCCCCCTGGAACGGGGTTTGAACACTTGGTCCATAAATCAAACACGCTTGCATGTAATAATATGAAACTCAGTACACATATAGATCTCATCGGTTCATATATACTTCATGCTCTTACTTTTTACCCCAGCCCAACAGGAAGTCGGCTATTAAGGGTTGTTTGGAAAACACATGCAATGGAATGTGAAATACTCCTCCTAGAGAATTCAAACACACGGCACGAAACTCGGTCAGCATGAAGTCAAGACACTGAGGATGAAAAATTGCCAGGGGATTTTTGATATCTCGAACGGTTTGGCCGTGGCGAGTAAACGAAATTATGGCGAGAAACGTGAAACAGGAAGTGTGTTATAACTACTGCATACATTAACTAATCTTGATGAAACTTCAGCAGTGTGTTCGTTGTAAGAGCCCGATCACATGGATGTGACTATTGTGAGTCAAAGTTATAGCGCCACCAACTGGAAGCAGGAAGTGTGTCACTTTCAAAATGCTTTTAAATCACCCTCTTATTTTTACCCGATTTGCTTCAAACTTCATGTGCATAATGTAGACACACGCCAGATGTAGACCTGTGAAAGGATTATTGATATCTTAGATACTGTTGCCATGGCAATGCATCAAACATTAATATTCCTTTTTTTAAGCTTTTTCATGCTTTTTTATGCTTTCGGGCACTTTTGGGGTTCTTAACGTGCTCGAAAACTCTTGAAACTTTGCACACGGGACAAAACCCGCGGCCATCAGGGCCAGGCTGAAGCTGGTACCCGGGCGTGGCAGGGGGGCTCGACAGCGCCCCCTTGAACGGGTCAGACAATTTGGTCCATATATCCAACACGCTTTACCCTATTTGCTTCAAACTTGATGTGTATAATGTAGACACAAGCCAGATGTAGACCTGTGAAAGGATTGTTGATATCTTAGATGCTGTTGCCGTGACAACGCATCAAACTTTAATATTCTTTTTGGATACTTTTGAGATTCTTAGCGCACTTTTGGGGCCCTTAACGTGCTCAAAAACTCTTGAAACTTTGCACACGGGTCAGAAACCGCGGCCATCAGGGCCGGGCTGAAGCTGGTACCCGGGCGTGGCAGGGGGGCTCGACAGCGCCCCCTGGAATGGGGTCCGAAAACTTGGTCCATAAATCAAACAGGCTTTACCCGATTTGCTTCAAACTTGATGTGTATAATGTAGACACACGCCAGATTTAGACTTGTGAAAGGATTGTTGATATCTTAGATGCTGTTGCCGTGACAACGCATCAAACTTTAATATTCTTTTTGGATACTTTTGAGACTCTCAGCGCACTTTGGGGGCCCTTAACGTGCTCAAAAACTCTTGAAACTTTGCACACGGGTCAGAACCCGTGGCCATCAGGGCCGGGCTGAAGCTGGTACCCGGGCGTGGCAGGGGGGCTCGACAGTGCCCCCTGGAACGGGGTCCGAAAACTTGGTCCATAAATCAAACACGCTTGAATGTAATAATATGAAACTCGGTACACATATAGATCTCATCGATTCATATATCCTTTGTACTTTTACTTTTTACCCCAGCCCAACAGGAAGTCGGCTATTATGGTTTGTTTGAAAGCGTATGCCCCTGGAATTCGATATACTCCTCCTAGAGAATTCAACCAATCGCAACGAAACTCGGTCAGCATGATGTCAAGACATTGAGGATGAAAAATTGCCAGGGGATTTCTGATATCTCGAACGGTTTGGCCGTGACGAGGAAACGAATTTATGGCGAATAATGGAAACAGGAAGTGTGTTATAACTTCTGCATACATTAACTGATCTTGATGAAACTTCAACAGTGTGTTCGCTGTGAGAGGCCGATCACATGGATGTGACTATTGTGAGTCAAAGTTATAGCGCCACCAACTGGCAGCAGGAAGTGTGTCACTTTCAAAATACTTTGAAATCACCCTCTTATTTTTACCCGATTTGCTTCAAACTTGATGTGTATAATGTAAATACACGGCAGATGTAGACCTGTGAAAGGATTATTGATATCTTAGATACTGTTGCCATGGCAACGCATCAAACTTTAATATTCTTTTTGGATGCTTTTGAGACTCTTAGCATGCCTGAAATTGCTTAAAATTGCATGAAACTTGACAGACAGATCACATTTATTAGCCAGTAGACATGTGCAAAGTTTCAGAAACGGGCGTAGTGCAGGGGCTCAGTAGCGCCACCTTTTGTGACAAAAGTGTGTGTGTGTGTGTGTGGGGGGGGGGTTAGTTTCATCTACAGTTACAAAACTTTTTCAACTTGATGAAAATACATTAAAGATGCTAAATTGTGAACGGATATTGAATATCTCAAACGTTTTTTCTATGGCGAGGGATTATGTCAAAAAAAGAATCAGGAAATGTCTCATATCTTTCTAAAATGTAATTATACACCATTTATTTTTCTATAAAATTATACTAATATTAGAACTAAACCCATTGTATTCCTTTTTTTCAATTTAAGATTTATGTTTAAGTTTAAAAACAGCCAGAATGGTTGTTTAGCCAAAAAAATAAAAAAATACAAATCATTCATAGTGCTTTACTGCCCTCTTGTGTTCAAAATCAGGTAGGCCAATTGATGCTACTATGGGAATATTTTCCCACCGTGACTCCGCTGGGGGCTTTAAAATCGCTAACTTGAAAGCGAAAGTAACGGACGTCTCCACAAGACGTGGAGCTGTAAGCATTTTCGTTTCATTTTAAAAGAAGCCCCATTTCGGGGGCGGATTTCTTGAATGTATTTTACAAAATCACAATGTTGTGTTTGATTGCGAGTATCCAAAAATAAGTAAACACTTTGCAGTTTGAATGATCTTCTTGAATAAAATGACGGAGTAGCCAATGTTTCCACTGTTCGATCGCGGACGTCCACACGGACATTGATAATGGTGGCGCGTGCAGAGCGCTCGAGGGAATTCCTATATGGAAGTAGGAATGAACTAAAAAACGTTCACTCTGTTCTGCTCGCTCATCGTCGTGGACGCGCAGCGTTATGAATGCCCGTGTGATGCAGCATAACACAGCAGAGAGAGACGCTCACTCTCGACTCGTGATTAATGAAATTCGAATGAATTTCTATGGAAGTAGAAATGAAAAAACGTTCGCTCTGTTTTGCTTGCTCGTCGCCATGGACGCGCACCATTATGAATGTCAGTGCAGCCGCATACTTTTTAGTGTCACTTTAAAATTAGCGCCATATCGGGGGCGATTGCTTCCGGTTTTCAGGGAAAACACAACAACAAAAGAGTAAATGACAGATTCGCTTAAATAGGCACTTTTACACAAAATATTCCGTCATCATTTTTTTCAGTCAGCTCTTCACTCTCGTGATTAATGAATTTTGACTCCTGTTGCTGATCTTTGCTGCAACTTTCGTTTTGCTCACAATTTAGTAAGCAAACACGTTCAAGTTATAATTGAAGTGACTAAATGATTTTATTATACACACACACATCAAATTGACGGTGGTATATTTAAATCTGCATATTGTAATGCAAGGCACCCCTAGTCTAGTCTTATTAAATGTATGCTTCATCTTTCATTTTCAATTTGTAAATTTGATCAATATATTCAATTATTTAGAATAATAAGACACTATATAGCTGTCCAGAGTGCGCCCCCCACTGAATCTCAAGATGGAAAGCACTGCGTTCGTACTTCGTACTTTTCGTGAACGTATGAGGAGATGACACCTTCGAACACGAATACAGGCTACTATAAACCAGTCCCCAGGCCGAATGTGCGCGAGCACCTGTTTTATCGTGATCATTTTGAACGCGCGTTTATCAAGTCTTATGCCACTCGGTACCAATTGAAGATACTCTGTTTACCGCTATGAAGGTATTTTGTCATATCTAATGTACTATTAATAATTCCACCAGAATGCAACCAAAGCAGTAATTGTAAATCATATTTTTTTTTTCATCCACATGCAGGCGCCCCTGCATGTGGATATTGTTTTTCTCTATATAAACATGAAACAATATAAACACGATAATCATATGCTGACTCGAGTGTGTGTACGTTCTGTACGATATCTGGCGCAACCGCTTTATTAGGCGTTTTTTTCCCGTTCGCGCTGCTTGAGCATTCTTTTATTAATGCTTTTATTTTTTATATTTTTTGTTTACACATAGGCCTAATGTTTAATGTTTTCAACTAAAAGAAATGGTGACAAAAACGTAAAAAAAAAAAAAACTTAAAAAATAACATCTTTTTCGTTAAATGTCATTTAAATAAACGAATATTTGATTTTTATGAGCCCGAATATTCGAATGCAATATTTTTGAAAAATGCCCATCCCTAATTAACATACAGACTTCCAGTGTTGGGAAGGATACTTTCAAAACATATTTCGTTGCAGAATACATGACTGGCAAAACCAGCAAAAGTAATGATTATGAATATGTAAAATATAGCAAGGAGATATTTTAATTGTTTATTAATAAATAAGTGTTTTCTTTGTCATTGTCGGCTAAGATGAAGTTGACGATGCTGACTCGCGATCTTCAGTAGCCTAGTGAACGCGCCAGAGAGAAATGCACATTTCATAAGGATTACATAAGCAGAGAGCAGTCTGTAGTCTGTTTTCTTTCGTTTTGAATTGTTCAGTTTAAAAGTAGACATGTGAGGCAAGTAGGCTACTTTATATGCTGAGTTTCGGTTCATTTATGAGACGAGCTCCAGTTCACGCGCCGGCGTGATTATCTCATTATTAATGTTTCGTGATTATCTCTATATTGTCTGCTATATTTACTTCTTATTGATTAAATACAGGCAATTGGTTGATGAAACATTGATTAAAATTAAGATACAATTAATACAAAACGAAATTCACTTCAAAGAAAGGTTTTGTGCTTTGTTTTGTGCTTTCTGTTTGATGTCTTTGTGAAAGTTTTAAAGCATCTTTTAGTGCCGCTTTCAGAGCGCTCACGTCCGTAACGGAGAACACGTCTGTAACATTGTTTTTCCTCATAAATGCGAACACGAAAAATAAAATAAAATGAATATTTTATGTTATGTGGAGACAGAGACAACCCTTCATCCGGTGGGTAGTATTAATTTTGGTTTGCGCAGTGTAATTCACAGAATTACTAAAACATATTTGCCACCTAAGTTAAAGATTGTTTTGTGTCACGCATGTTTATTTCGGCGTGTGTTTCATCCAAATTGCGATCGCATCGCGGGGGCCGGATTGAAGCGCTATGCGGGCCGGATCCGGCCCCGGCCCCCGGGCCGTATATTGCCCATGTATGTCCTATGACATTAAAAATGATTCTAAATTTAAATGATCTCATATATGTGGCTATTGTGATTCACGATCATAGTCCCTGTCCAAAATGGTACAGTTCATATCAATTTTCGGTCTTGTGTACTTATTTCATGTGTCCGTTAAATCCATGGGACCGTAGGGCGACAGTGAAAGCGGGGTTACGTTTTTGCACGTCGTGCACAGTAACCCTTAAGGCACCGGGGTGGCAGTGCCACCGGCTTGTTTATATATATATATATATATATATATATATATATATATATATATATATATAAATATAGCTGCGAGCAGCGATGAAGGGCCAAAGCCGGCGGAACCGCCACTCCGGCACCGGGGTTGCGGTGCCACCGGCTTGGGCCCGCAATCGCTGCTCGCAGCTATATTTATTATTATTATTATTAGGGCCCAAGCCTTGAAAAGGCGAAGGCCCTATTGTTTTCCTTAGGATTATTAGGGCCCAAGCCTTGAAAAGGCGAAGGCCCTATTGTTTTCCTTAGGATTATTATTAGGGCCCAAGCCTTGAAAAGGCGAAGGCCCTATTGTTTTCCTAAGGATTATTAGGGCCCAAGCCTTGAAAAGGCGAAGGCCCTATTGTTTTCCTTAGGATTATTATTTATTAGGGCCCAAGCCTTGAAAAGGCGAAGGCCCTATTGTTTTCCTTAGGATTATTATTTATTATTAGGGCCCAAGCCTTGAAAAGGCGAAGGCCCTATTGTTTTCCTAAGGATTATTATTTATTATTAGGGCCCAAGCCTTGAAAAGGCGAAGGCCCTATTGTTTTCCTAAGGATTATTATTTATTATTATTAGGGCCCAAGCCTTGAAAAGGCGAAGGCCCTATTGTTTTCCTTAGGATTATTATTTATTATTAGGGCCCAAGCCTTGAAAAGGCGAAGGCCCTATTGTTTTCCTTAGGATTATTATTTATTATTATTATTATTTTACTACCTTTTGGGCACTTTTGGGGGCCTTAACGTGCTCGAAAACTCTTGAAACTTTGCACACATCTCAGAACCCGCGGCCATCAGGGCCGGGCTGAAGCTGGTACCCGGGCGTGGCAGGGGGGCTCGACAGCGCCCCCTGGAACGGGGTTTGAACACTTGGTCCATAAATCAAACACGCTTGCATGTAATAATATGAAACTCAGTACACATATAGATCTCATCGGTTCATATATACTTCATGCTCTTACTTTTTACCCCAGCCCAACAGGAAGTCGGCTATTAAGGGTTGTTTGGAAAACACATGCAATGGAATGTGAAATACTCCTCCTAGAGAATTCAAACACACGGCACGAAACTCGGTCAGCATGAAGTCAAGACACTGAGGATGAAAAATTGCCAGGGGATTTTTGATATCTCGAACGGTTTGGCCGTGGCGAGTAAACGAAATTATGGCGAGAAACGTGAAACAGGAAGTGTGTTATAACTACTGCATACATTAACTAATCTTGATGAAACTTCAGCAGTGTGTTCGTTGTAAGAGCCCGATCACATGGATGTGACTATTGTGAGTCAAAGTTATAGCGCCACCAACTGGAAGCAGGAAGTGTGTCACTTTCAAAATGCTTTTAAATCACCCTCTTATTTTTACCCGATTTGCTTCAAACTTCATGTGCATAATGTAGACACACGCCAGATGTAGACCTGTGAAAGGATTATTGATATCTTAGATACTGTTGCCATGGCAATGCATCAAACATTAATATTCCTTTTTTTAAGCTTTTTCATGCTTTTTTATGCTTTCGGGCACTTTTGGGGTTCTTAACGTGCTCGAAAACTCTTGAAACTTTGCACACGGGACAAAACCCGCGGCCATCAGGGCCAGGCTGAAGCTGGTACCCGGGCGTGGCAGGGGGGCTCGACAGCGCCCCCTTGAACGGGTCAGACAATTTGGTCCATATATCCAACACGCTTTACCCTATTTGCTTCAAACTTGATGTGTATAATGTAGACACAAGCCAGATGTAGACCTGTGAAAGGATTGTTGATATCTTAGATGCTGTTGCCGTGACAACGCATCAAACTTTAATATTCTTTTTGGATACTTTTGAGATTCTTAGCGCACTTTTGGGGCCCTTAACGTGCTCAAAAACTCTTGAAACTTTGCACACGGGTCAGAAACCGCGGCCATCAGGGCCGGGCTGAAGCTGGTACCCGGGCGTGGCAGGGGGGCTCGACAGCGCCCCCTGGAATGGGGTCCGAAAACTTGGTCCATAAATCAAACAGGCTTTACCCGATTTGCTTCAAACTTGATGTGTATAATGTAGACACACGCCAGATTTAGACCTGTGAAAGGATTGTTGATATCTTAGATGCTGTTGCCGTGACAACGCATCAAACTTTAATATTCTTTTTGGATACTTTTGAGACTCTCAGCGCACTTTGGGGGCCCTTAACGTGCTCAAAAACTCTTGAAACTTTGCACACGGGTCAGAACCCGTGGCCATCAGGGCCGGGCTGAAGCTGGTACCCGGGCGTGGCAGGGGGGCTCGACAGTGCCCCCTGGAACGGGGTCCGAAAACTTGGTCCATAAATCAAACACGCTTGAATGTAATAATATGAAACTCGGTACACATATAGATCTCATCGATTCATATATCCTTTGTACTTTTACTTTTTACCCCAGCCCAACAGGAAGTCGGCTATTATGGTTTGTTTGGAAGCGTATGCCCCTGGAATTCGATATACTCCTCCTAGAGAATTCAACCAATCGCCACGAAACTCGGTCAGCATGAAGTCAAGACATTGAGGATGAAAAGTTGCCAGGGGATTTTTGATATCTCGAACGGTTTGGCTGTGGTGAGGAAACGAATTTATGGCGAATAAAGGAAACAGGAAGTGTGTTATAACTTCTGCATACATTAACTGATCTTGATGAAACTTCAGCAGTGTGTTCGCTGTAAGAGTCCGATCACATGGATGTGACTATTGTGAGTCAAAGTTATAGCGCCACCAACTGGCAGCAGGAAGTGTGTCACTTCCTAAAGGCTTTGAAATCACCCTCTTATTTTTACCCAATTTGCTTCAAACTTTATGTGTATAATGTAGACACACGGCAGATGTAGACCTGAGAAAGGATTATTGATATCTTAGATACTGTTGCCGTGGCAACGCATCAAACTTTATTATTCTTTGTTGATGCTTTTGAGACTCTTAACATACTTGAAATTGCATGAAACCCGACAGACACATCACATTTATTAGACAGTAGACATGTGCAGAGTTTCAGAAACGGGCATGGTGAGAGCAATTAGAGAATAATGTTTAAGTTTAAAAACAGCCAGAATGGTTGTTTAGTCAAAAAAAATTTTTTTCCAAATCATACATAGTGTTATACTGCCCTCTTGTGTTCAAAATCAGGTAAAAAGCGAAAGTAAAATAAGGACGTCTGCACAATTCATTAATAATGGTGCAGAGTAGAGTGAGCTTTTTCAATTAATTCCTATGGAAGTAGGAATGAACTAAACAACGTTCGCTCTGTTCTGCTCGTCCCTCACCGTGGGCGCGCAGAGTTATGAATGCCCGTGCAGCCGTGAGCATTTTAGTTTCATTTTAAAATTAGCGCCATTTCGGGGGACGTATTACTTTAATTTATTTAACAAAAACACAATGTTGTGTTTAATTGCGAGTGTACACAAATATAAGTAAACACTTTGACGTTTGAATGATGTCCTGTATGAAGAAAATGACGGAGTATGTTTCACTGTTCAATCGCGCTGAGCCACCCAGACCCCCACACACACACTGACACACACACACACACACACACACACACACACACACACACACACACACACACACACACACACACACACACACACACACAAACACACACACACACACACAATAATAAAACATTCAACCTAACATATACAAATTACACTGCTATGTTGAAATAGTCAGTAGTACAATTTGTATCATTCACAGTAAGCACCGCTCCACTGTGATTTTTCCAAGCACATTTTTGCACAAGTGAAGAGGATGATTTTTTCCGTCGATATTGGAACGTGAGTGAAGTACAAAGCCTGTAATAAAGAATAGTTTAGCATCCAAATACATCGCAAATGTTGCAACATTTAGATTCTAAAGAGAGATTTACGTGAGCCTAACACCACTTACTTTTACTTTTGTTTTAAATTATTTCGTTTTGGCTTTATTATAGTTATTTTTTTATTTGTGTTCTGTTCTGAATATCATTAAATTTAAAGGATTTGTTGTGGAATATTTTGAGTGTATAATCAAATAACACTAAACCGTCACTAGGTGTCGCCAGGCGACCGTCTTAATGAGCGGGTCATTGATTCATTCGTTCAAACGATTCGTTTGAACGACTGAGTCATTCATGAATGAGACAGATGTTTATGGATTGGTCATTGAATCTTTGAGTCAACCAATTTGTTCAAAATGCTGAATCATTCAGTAATGAGAAAACACGTTGCTGTGAGATGCAATGGTTCTGCTGTGATCTTTGTTTAACTATTTTCGCTGCTGAAACAGAAGAACAGTCAATATTGCATCTAAAATGTAAGTGACTTGACACGTGTGTGTGTGTGTGTGTGTGTGTGTGTGTGCGTGTGAGTGCGTGCGTGCGTGTGTGTGTGTGTGTGTGTGTGCAATCAATCCCAGGTAAGAGGCATGAATAATGAGAAATGGACTTCTAGGAGTGAGGTTAATATTCCGGAGATGGTTCCCTCGGATTGTGAAAAGGAGGCGGCGCGGGAGTGGCCAGGCATTGCGCTACTTCTGTTTCAAAGTTTAAAACAATGCTAATATCATTTTTTTGAACGATTTCATTACAAATGTTTATTTTATATATTTATAAAATATTATAAAATATAATAACTATGTTTTGTCCTATTAACAAAAGACAGGCAATGTACTATTAACAAATGTTAATAGTTTTTTAAAAGTTAAAATGATACTTTATGCATTTGTTTTGTGTCAGATGATTAACAATATAAATTAAACAAAGCTTAAAACAAACAAAATAATAAAACGAAAACAAAGCTTGAACATTTTATTTAATTGAAAAGCCTTTTTGAAATAAAATGTGTTTTTTTCCCTCTGAAATAGCAAAAGCATCGCACACTTAGCTGTACCTGCTCTAAATAAATAATAGTATTTAAATAAAAATACAAAATCGAAATAAATAAATTATATAAAACAAAATCAAATCAAAGAAAATAAATCTTATTAAAGTTATGCAGGCACACATTTAACAATAATTTTCAAGTGACAAATAAAATCAATCAAAATTCCTTACACATGGAGTTAATCCTGACGATTCCTGAGGCGCCTTTCCTCATGACACTCGCTTTTTTTTTCGAAGATATATTTTCTTTGGTTTGATTTTGTTTTTGTAATAATTTATTTTATTTAGTTCGATTTTGTATTTTTATTGAATTACTCTTTTTTATTTAGAGCAGGTACAGCTAGTGTGTGATGCTTTTGCTATTTCAGAGGAAAACAATAATTTTATTTAATTAATAATTTTTGTTTCAGTCCACCATATAATTATGTTGTGTTTGATCTATGGAAAAAAGTTAGTTGTGAAATGGTTGAATATTAACAAAAGTTAATAGTTTTTTACAAGTTAGAATAATACGATATATATATATATATAAACAAGCCGGTGGCACCGCCACCCCGGTGCCTTTACGGTTACTGTGCATGACGGGCAATATCGTAACTCCGCTTTGACCTTTGAGAAGATGTGTGCTATAGAGCTTGCATTGGTGTGGGCTCTGCAAAAGTGTGTGTGTGTGTGTGAGGCGTGATTGAACAATGTAGACATATATATATATATATATATAAAGGCACCGGGGTGGCGGTGCCACCGGCTTGTTTATATATATATATATATATATATATATATGAATATAGCTGCGAGCAGCGATGAAGGGCCAAAGCCGGCGGCACCGCCACTCCGGTGCCTTTAGGTAACTAAAGGCACCGGGGTTGCGGTGCCACCGGCTTGGGCCCGTAATCGCTGCTCGCAGCTATATTTATTATTATTTTACTACCTTTTGGGCACTTTTGGGGGCCTTAACGTGCTCGAAAACTCTTGAAACTTTGCACACATCTCAGAACCCGCGGCCATCAGGGCCGGGCTGAAGCTGGTACCCGGGCGTGGCAGGGGGGCTCGACAGCGCCCCCTGGAACGGGGTTTGAACACTTGGTCCATAAATCAAACACGCTTGCATGTAATAATATGAAACTCAGTACACATATAGATCTCATCGGTTCATATATACTTCATGCTCTTACTTTTTACCCCAGCCCAACAGGAAGTCGGCTATTAAGGGTTGTTTGGAAAACACATGCAATGGAATGTGAAATACTCCTCCTAGAGAATTCAAACACACGGCACGAAACTCGGTCAGCATGAAGTCAAGACACTGAGGATGAAAAATTGCCAGGGGATTTTTGATATCTCGAACGGTTTGGCCGTGGCGAGTAAACGAAATTATGGCGAGAAACGTGAAACAGGAAGTGTGTTATAACTACTGCATACATTAACTAATCTTGATGAAACTTCAGCAGTGTGTTCGTTGTAAGAGCCCGATCACATGGATGTGACTATTGTGAGTCAAAGTTATAGCGCCACCAACTGGAAGCAGGAAGTGTGTCACTTTCAAAATGCTTTTAAATCACCCTCTTATTTTTACCCGATTTGCTTCAAACTTCATGTGCATAATGTAGACACACGCCAGATGTAGACCTGTGAAAGGATTATTGATATCTTAGATACTGTTGCCATGGCAATGCATCAAACATTAATATTCCTTTTTTTAAGCTTTTTCATGCTTTTTTATGCTTTCGGGCACTTTTGGGGTTCTTAACGTGCTCGAAAACTCTTGAAACTTTGCACACGGGACAAAACCCGCGGCCATCAGGGCCAGGCTGAAGCTGGTACCCGGGCGTGGCAGGGGGGCTCGACAGCGCCCCCTTGAACGGGTCAGACAATTTGGTCCATATATCCAACACGCTTTACCCTATTTGCTTCAAACTTGATGTGTATAATGTAGACACAAGCCAGATGTAGACCTGTGAAAGGATTGTTGATATCTTAGATGCTGTTGCCGTGACAACGCATCAAACTTTAATATTCTTTTTGGATACTTTTGAGATTCTTAGCGCACTTTTGGGGCCCTTAACGTGCTCAAAAACTCTTGAAACTTTGCACACGGGTCAGAAACCGCGGCCATCAGGGCCGGGCTGAAGCTGGTACCCGGGCGTGGCAGGGGGGCTCGACAGCGCCCCCTGGAATGGGGTCCGAAAACTTGGTCCATAAATCAAACAGGCTTTACCCGATTTGCTTCAAACTTGATGTGTATAATGTAGACACACGCCAGATTTAGACCTGTGAAAGGATTGTTGATATCTTAGATGCTGTTGCCGTGACAACGCATCAAACTTTAATATTCTTTTTGGATACTTTTGAGACTCTCAGCGCACTTTGGGGGCCCTTAACGTGCTCAAAAACTCTTGAAACTTTGCACACGGGTCAGAACCCGTGGCCATCAGGGCCGGGCTGAAGCTGGTACCCGGGCGTGGCAGGGGGGCTCGACAGTGCCCCCTGGAACGGGGTCCGAAAACTTGGTCCATAAATCAAACACGCTTGAATGTAATAATATGAAACTCGGTACACATATAGATCTCATCGATTCATATATCCTTTGTACTTTTACTTTTTACCCCAGCCCAACAGGAAGTCGGCTATTATGGTTTGTTTGGAAGCGTATGCCCCTGGAATTCGATATACTCCTCCTAGAGAATTCAACCAATCGCCACGAAACTCGGTCAGCATGAAGTCAAGACATTGAGGATGAAAAGTTGCCAGGGGATTTTTGATATCTCGAACGGTTTGGCTGTGGCGAGGAAACGAATTTATGGCGAATAAAGGAAACAGGAAGTGTGTTATAACTTCTGCATACATTAACTGATCTTGATGAAACTTCAGCAGTGTGTTCGCTGTAAGAGTCCGATCACATGGATGTGACTATTGTGAGTCAAAGTTATAGCGCCACCAACTGGCAGCAGGAAGTGTGTCACTTCCTAAAGGCTTTGAAATCACCCTCTTATTTTTACCCAATTTGCTTCAAACTTTATGTGTATAATGTAGACACACGGCAGATGTAGACCTGAGAAAGGATTATTGATATCTTAGATACTGTTGCCGTGGCAACGCATCAAACTTTATTATTCTTTGTTGATGCTTTTGAGACTCTTAACATACTTGAAATTGCATGAAACCCGACAGACACATCACATTTATTAGACAGTAGACATGTGCAGAGTTTCAGAAACGGGCATGGTGAGAGCAATTAGAGAATAATGTTTAAGTTTAAAAACAGCCAGAATGGTTGTTTAGTCAAAAAAAATTTTTTTCCAAATCATACATAGTGTTATACTGCCCTCTTGTGTTCAAAATCAGGTAAAAAGCGAAAGTAAAATAAGGACGTCTGCACAATTCATTAATAATGGTGCAGAGTAGAGTGAGCTTTTTCAATTAATTCCTATGGAAGTAGGAATGAACTAAACAACGTTCGCTCTGTTCTGCTCGTCCCTCACCGTGGGCGCGCAGAGTTATGAATGCCCGTGCAGCCGTGAGCATTTTAGTTTCATTTTAAAATTAGCGCCATTTCGGGGGACGTATTACTTTAATTTATTTAACAAAAACACAATGTTGTGTTTAATTGCGAGTGTACACAAATATAAGTAAACACTTTGACGTTTGAATGATGTCCTGTATGAAGAAAATGACGGAGTATGTTTCACTGTTCAATCGCGCTGAGCCACCCAGACCCCCACACACACACTGACACACACACACACACACACACACACACACACACACAAACACACACACACACACACACACAATAATAAAACATTCAACCTAACATATACAAATTACACTGCTATGTTGAAATAGTCAGTAGTACAATTTGTATCATTCACAGTAAGCACCGCTCCACTGTGATTTTTCCAAGCACATTTTTGCACAAGTGAAGAGGATGATTTTTTCCGTCGATATTGGAACGTGAGTGAAGTACAAAGCCTGTAATAAAGAATAGTTTAGCATCCAAATACATCGCAAATGTTGCAACATTTAGATTCTAAAGAGAGATTTACGTGAGCCTAACACCACTTACTTTTACTTTTGTTTTAAATTATTTCGTTTTGGCTTTATTATAGTTATTTTTTTATTTGTGTTCTGTTCTGAATATCATTAAATTTAAAGGATTTGTTGTGGAATATTTTGAGTGTATAATCAAATAACACTAAACCGTCACTAGGTGTCGCCAGGCGACCGTCTTAATGAGCGGGTCATTGATTCATTCGTTCAAACGATTCGTTTGAACGACTGAGTCATTCATGAATGAGACAGATGTTTATGGATTGGTCATTGAATCTTTGAGTCAACCAATTTGTTCAAAATGCTGAATCATTCAGTAATGAGAAAACACGTTGCTGTGAGATGCAATGGTTCTGCTGTGATCTTTGTTTAACTATTTTCGCTGCTGAAACAGAAGAACAGTCAATATTGCATCTAAAATGTAAGTGACTTGACACGTGTGTGTGTGTGTGTGTGTGTGTGTGCGTGTGAGTGCGTGCGTGTGTGTGTGTGTGTGTGTGTGTGTGTGCAATCAATCCCAGGTAAGAGGCATGAATAATGAGAATTGGACTTCTAGGAGTGAGGTTAATATTCCGGAGATGGTTCCCTCGGATTGTGAAAAGGAGGCGGCGCGGGAGTGGCCAGGCATTGCGCTACTTCTGTTTCAAAGTTTAAAACAATGCTAATATCATTTTTTTGAACGATTTCATTACAAATGTTTATTTTATATATTTATAAAATATTATAAAATATAATAACTATGTTTTGTCCTATTAACAAAAGACAGGCAATGTACTATTAACAAATGTTAATAGTTTTTTAAAAGTTAAAATGATACTTTATGCATTTGTTTTGTGTCAGATGATTAACAATATAAATTAAACAAAGCTTAAAACAAACAAAATAATAAAACGAAAACAAAGCTTGAACATTTTATTTAATTGAAAAGCCTTTTTGAAATAAAATGTGTTTTTTTCCCTCTGAAATAGCAAAAGCATCGCACACTTAGCTGTACCTGCTCTAAATAAATAATAGTATTTAAATAAAAATACAAAATCGAAATAAATAAATTATATAAAACAAAATCAAATCAAAGAAAATAAATCTTATTAAAGTTATGCAGGCACACATTTAACAATAATTTTCAAGTGACAAATAAAATCAATCAAAATTCCTTACACATGGAGTTAATCCTGACGATTCCTGAGGCGCCTTTCCTCATGACACTCGCTTTTTTTTTCGAAGATATATTTTCTTTGGTTTGATTTTGTTTTTGTAATAATTTATTTTATTTAGTTCGATTTTGTATTTTTATTGAATTACTCTTTTTTATTTAGAGCAGGTACAGCTAGTGTGTGATGCTTTTGCTATTTCAGAGGAAAACAATAATTTTATTTAATTAATAATTTTTGTTTCAGTCCACCATATAATTATGTTGTGTTTGATCTATGGAAAAAAGTTAGTTGTGAAATGGTTGAATATTAACAAAAGTTAATAGTTTTTTACAAGTTAGAATAATACGATATATATATATATATATAAACAAGCCGGTGGCACCGCCACCCCGGTGCCTTTACGGTTACTGTGCATGACGGGCAATATCGTAACTCCGCTTTGACCTTTGAGAAGATGTGTGCTATAGAGCTTGCATTGGTGTGGGCTCTGCAAAAGTGTGTGTGTGTGTGTGAGGCGTGATTGAACAATGTAGACATATATATATATATATATATAAAGGCACTGGGGTGGCGGTGCCACCGGCTTGTTTATATATATATATATATATATATATATATATATATATATATATATATATATATATATATATATATATATATATGAATATAGCTGCGAGCAGCGATGAAGGGCCAAAGCCGGCGGCACCGCCACTCCGGTGCCTTTAGGTAACTAAAGGCACCGGGGTTGCGGTGCCACCGGCTTGGGCCCGTAATCGCTAATCGCAGCTATATTCATATATATTTATTATTATTAGGGCCCAAGCCTTGAAAAGGCGAAGGCCCTATTGTTTTCCTAAGGATTATTATTTATTATTATTATTATTATTAGGGCCCAAGCCTTGAAAAGGCGAAGGCCCTATTGTTTTCCTTAGGATTATTATTTATTATTATTATTATTATTAGGGCCCAAGCCCTGAAAGGGCGAAGGCCCTATTGTTTTCCTTAGGATTATTTTTTTTTTTTTTCTCTTTTATTTTTCTTACGACTATTTGGGCACTTTTGGGGCTCTTAACGTGCACGAAAACTCTTGAAACTTTGCACACGGGTCAGAACCCGCGGCCATCAGGGCCGGGCTGAAGATGGTACCCGGGCGTGGCAGGGGGGCTCGACAGCGCCCCCTGGAACGGGGTCCGAAAACTTGGTCCATAAATCAAACACGCTTGCATGTAAGAATATGAAACTCAGTACACATATAGATCTCATCGGTTCATATATACTTCATGCTCTTACTTTTTACCCCAGCCCAACAGGAAGTCGGCTATTTAGGGTTGTTTGTAAAACGCATGCAATGGAATTTAAAGTACTTCTCCTAGAGAATTCAAAGAAATGCCACGAAACTCGGTCAGCATGAAGTCAAGACATTGAGGATGAAAAATTGCCAGCAGATTTTTGATATCTCGAACGGTTTGGCCGTGGCGAGGAAACGAATTTATGGCGAGAAACGTGAAACAGGAAGTGTGTTATAACTTCAGCATACATTAGCTGATCTTAATGAAACTTCACCAGTGTGTTCGCTGTAAGAGGCCGATCACATGGATGTGACTATTGTGAGTCAAAGTTATAGCGCCACCAACTGGCAGCAGGAAGTGTGTCACTTTCAAAATGCTTTGAAATCACCCTCTTATTTTAACCCGATTTGCTTCAAACTTCATCTGTATAATGTAAATACACGGCAGATGTAGACCTGTGAAAGGATTATTGATATATTAGATACTGTTGCCGTGGCAACGCATCAAACTTTAATATTCTTTGTTGATGCTTTTGAGACTCTTAACATACTTGAAATAACATGAAACTCGACAGACACATCACATTTATTAGCCAGTAGACATGTGCAAAGTTTCAGAAACGGGCGTGGTGCAGGGGCTCAGTAGCGCCACCTTTTGACAAAAGTGGGGGTGTTAGTTCTATAGTTTTACCTACAATCATAAAACTCGGTACGCATATTGTTCAGATCAAGCCGGACAACTTTCTAATTTACTGTCATTAGCTCAGACCAAGAGGGAGTCAGATATTTTAGTTTGAATGTGGATGTTTCTGAGAATTTTCTCTCCCTCTCTTTCCGTCTCTGTGTGTGAGGGATTTGTCTATTGATTTTAATGCATTTCAAGGTTTCAGGGGATTTTGGGACTCTTAACGTGCTCAAAAACTTTTGAAATTTTGCACACAGGTCAGAACCCACGGCCATCAGGGCCGGGCTGAAGCTGGTACCCGGGCGTGGCAGGGGGGCTCAACAGCGCCCCCTTGAACGGGGTCCGACAATTTGGTCCATATATTCAACACGCTTGCATGAATTAATATGAAACTCAGTACACATATAGATCTCATCGGGCCAAACATTTTACCCCTGGTCAAGTTTTACGCCAGCCCAACAGGAAGTCGGCTATTATGGGTTGTTTGGAAAACGCTTGCTGTGGAATTTGAAGTACTACTCCTAGGCAATTCATTCAATCATCGCCAAACTAGGCGTGCATGAAGTCAAGACATTGAGGATGCTAAATTGCTGACGGATTTTTGATATCTCGAACGGTTTGGCCGTGGCGAGGAAATGAATTTTCATGACTAAAAAAGGACATATAAAGTGTGTTATAACTTAGTTAGATTTACCTACAGTTACAAAACTCAGCTTGTATATTCTTCTCCTCAAGCCAAACAACTTTCTAATTTACAGTCAATAGCTCCAACCCTCAGAAAGTCAGATATTGTGGTTTGAATGTGGATTTCATGAAATGGTATCTCTCTCTGTCACTCTTTGACAGAGAGAGGGCCCCCTCCCATTCTATGTGTGTGTGTGTGTGTGGCTGTCTGTGTGGGGAGGGAGGGGGAGGGAGGGCTGGTGTCTGTGTTTATATGTGTGTGTGTGGCTGGCTGGCTGTTACAGTGACATGATATTAAGCCTTTCATTGCTGTGTGATTTTTCCTGCATTAAAGGATAAATCTCTAAGGCCTTGTCTTTTTGCATAACAATTTTGTATTTTTTTTAAATTACAAAATATGCACAGAACCAAGATCTTTTAAATGTATAGTTTGCTTTAAATAAAATTAAGATTGTATTGGTAATTGAAGCTGAATGAATTTAAAATGAATGTGCTATATTTCAGAACAATATATTTGTTTTCCTTTAAATTGTAAAACACTAACTTTATTCTCATCTGAATTATAAATAATTTATTCCTGTATAAAATAAAAACACATTTGAATTTTTCTTTTTTAATCAATGTAGAATGTGTAATTGAAAAATAAACAGATTAGGGCTCTGAGGACAATAAATGAAAATCAATGCGATGTGGTGAATGTCCAAAAGATGGCACCCACAGACTATTTTAAATGGGGTTGGATAAATATTTTTTGCTTTTAGACAGTGTGTGCGTGTGATTTTAGTTTGGTGACAGTTGTAGGTTACAGTTTGACAAGAGTTTATAGTTTGAAAAAAGCACTTTGTTGTGTTTTATTGGACGGAGTATGTTTTTATGTGTAACAGTTCAATCGCACCCGCACCTCACACACACACACACACACACACACACACACATATGGGGTGAGGGGGAGTACAAAGCCCATAATAAAGAATAGTTTAGCATCCAAATACATCGCAAATGTTGAAACAGTTTGATTCTAATGAGAGAGTTACGTGAGCCAAACACCACTTACTTTCACTTTCGCTTTCAATTATTTCGGTTAATTCTTAATTATAGTTTTTTTGAATTCTTGTTCTGTTCTGAATATCATTAAATTTAAAGAATTGCTTGTGTAATATTTTGAGTGTATCATCAAACAGAATAATTCTCTCGGTTTAGTGATTCCCTAGTTTTTTTTATTGTTTTCATTGTTCTCAGGTAAGGCAAGTGATATATATATATATATATATATATATATATATATATATATATATATATGTGTATATATAAAAAAAAATATATATATATATATATATATATATATATATATATATATATATGTATTTTTATATATATATATATATATAATTTATATATATATATATATATAATTTATATATATATATATATATATATATATATATATATATATATATATATATTAGGGGTGTAACGGTACACAAAAATCACGGTTCGGTACGTACCTCGGTTTTAAAGTCACGGTTCGGTACGTTTTCGATACAGCAAAAAGAAAGAAATGCCAGAGAAATGTCCTATTTGTTCAAAGAATATTTTTTTTTTAAATAACTGAGTTTTCCTACATCTTGAAACTTTCAGGTTTATAAACGGGGGTTATCTTTGAAGGATGAACAAATAATGTTTTGGTCATCACATTAAAAATAGCATTTAAATATATATTTATTTATTATTTGAGTTTTGAAGTGCTGGAAAAAGATGTGTGAAGTACTTGAAAGCATTTCACTATTCCAGCCAAACTGGTTACAGTGATTGTTACTATATTAAATCCATGGTGAATGTTGCTGGTCTGTGGACGTAAAGTATTACTAGTTCATTCACGGCACAATGTTTCTCCTGGTTTCCACGTCAGCGCTGTTTGATCTAGTAATAGAGATCTACGGTTAATAACGGAGAAATGTGAATGCTTCTCACTAGATCTCGCAGCGATGTCATTACTTCAGTGGCGAATTCAAATGTTTTCTTCACTGGATCTCTTAGCGCTGTGTAGTAACAGTGTCGCTTGATCGAGATCGGCTCGCGCTGCACAGGTGTTGCTGGTCCGAGCTGATAAACGATCCGTGAAGCACATAATGAGTAGCGCAGTTTCGTTCCGCTTTCATTACGCTTGCCATTTGATGTTGCGCAATGTTGTGGTGGTAGCGCCAGCGCGAATTTTGTCGGCAGGAAAAATGGTCCAAGGAATCGTTCGGTTTGTATGCGTACCGAACCGGAAGCCTCGAACCGAAACGGTTCAATACGAATACATGTACCGTTACACCCCTAATATATATATATATATATATATATATATAAATATAGCTGCGAGCAGCGATGAAGGGCCAAAGCCGGCGGCACCGCCACCCCGGTGCCTTTAGGTAACTAAAGGAACCGGGGTTGCGGTGCCACCGGCTTGGGCCCGTAATCGCTGCTCGCAGCTATATTTATTATTATTATTATTATTATTATTATTTTACTACCTTTTGGGCACTTTTGGGGGCCTTAACGTGCTCGAAAACTCTTGAAACTTTGCACACATCTCAGAACCCGCGGCCATCAGGGCCGGGCTGAAGCTGGTACCCGGGCGTGGCAGGGGGGCTCGACAGCGCCCCCTGGAACGGGGTTTGAACACTTGGTCCATAAATCAAACACGCTTGCATGTAATAATATGAAACTCAGTACACATATAGATCTCATCGGTTCATATATACTTCATGCTCTTACTTTTTACCCCAGCCCAACAGGAAGTCGGCTATTAAGGGTTGTTTGGAAAACACATGCAATGGAATGTGAAATACTCCTCCTAGAGAATTCAAACACACGGCACGAAACTCGGTCAGCATGAAGTCAAGACACTGAGGATGAAAAATTGCCAGGGGATTTTTGATATCTCGAACGGTTTGGCCGTGGCGAGTAAACGAAATTATGGCGAGAAACGTGAAACAGGAAGTGTGTTATAACTACTGCATACATTAACTAATCTTGATGAAACTTCAGCAGTGTGTTCGTTGTAAGAGCCCGATCACATGGATGTGACTATTGTGAGTCAAAGTTATAGCGCCACCAACTGGCAGCAGGAAGTGTGTCACTTTCAAAATGCTTTTAAATCACCCTCTTATTTTTACCCGATTTGCTTCAAACTTCATGTGCATAATGTAGACACACGCCAGATGTAGACCTGTGAAAGGATTATTGATATCTTAGATACTGTTGCCATGGCAATGCATCAAACATTAATATTCCTTTTTTTAAGCTTTTTCATGCTTTTTTATGCTTTCGGGCACTTTTGGGGTTCTTAACGTGCTCGAAAACTCTTGAAACTTTGCACACGGGACAAAACCCGCGGCCATCAGGGCCAGGCTGAAGCTGGTACCCGGGCGTGGCAGGGGGGCTCGACAGCGCCCCCTTGAACGGGTCAGACAATTTGGTCCATATATCCAACACGCTTTACCCTATTTGCTTCAAACTTGATGTGTATAATGTAGACACAAGCCAGATGTAGACCTGTGAAAGGATTGTTGATATCTTAGATGCTGTTGCCGTGACAACGCATCAAACTTTAATATTCTTTTTGGATACTTTTGAGATTCTTAGCGCACTTTTGGGGCCCTTAACATGCTCAAAAACTCTTGAAACTTTGCACACGGGTCAGAACCCGTGGCCATCAGGGCCGGGCTGAAGCTGGTACCCGGGCGTGGCAGGGGGGCTCGACAGCGCCCCCTGGAATGGGGTCCGAAAACTTGGTCCATAAATCAAACAGGCTTTACCCGATTTGCTTCAAACTTGATGTGTATAATGTAGACACACGCCAGATTTAGACCTGTGAAAGGATTGTTGATATCTTAGATGCTGTTGCCGTGACAACGCATCAAACTTTAATATTCTTTTTGGATACTTTTGAGACTCTCAGCGCACTTTGGGGGCCCTTAACGTGCTCAAAAACTCTTGAAACTTTGCACACGGGTCAGAACCCGTGGCCATCAGGGCCGGGCTGAAGCTGGTACCCGGGCGTGGCAGGGGGGCTCGACAGCGCCCCCTGGAACGGGGTTTGAACACTTGGTCCATAAATCAAACACGCTTGCATGTAATAATATGAAACTCAGTACACATATAGATCTCATCGGTTCATATATACTTCATGCTCTTACTTTTTACCCCAGCCCAACAGGAAGTCGGCTATTAAGGGTTGTTTGGAAAACACATGCAATGGAATGTGAAATACTCCTCCTAGAGAATTCAAACACACGGCACGAAACTCGGTCAGCATGAAGTCAAGACACTGAGGATGAAAAATTGCCAGGGGATTTTTGATATCTCGAACGGTTTGGCCGTGGCGAGTAAACGAAATTATGGCGAGAAACGTGAAACAGGAAGTGTGTTATAACTACTGCATACATTAACTAATCTTGATGAAACTTCAGCAGTGTGTTCGTTGTAAGAGCCCGATCACATGGATGTGACTATTGTGAGTCAAAGTTATAGCGCCACCAACTGGCAGCAGGAAGTGTGTCACTTTCAAAATGCTTTTAAATCACCCTCTTATTTTTACCCGATTTGCTTCAAACTTCATGTGCATAATGTAGACACACGCCAGATGTAGACCTGTGAAAGGATTATTGATATCTTAGATACTGTTGCCATGGCAATGCATCAAACATTAATATTCCTTTTTTTAAGCTTTTTCATGCTTTTTTATGCTTTCGGGCACTTTTGGGGTTCTTAACGTGCTCGAAAACTCTTGAAACTTTGCACACGGGACAAAACCCGCGGCCATCAGGGCCAGGCTGAAGCTGGTACCCGGGCGTGGCAGGGGGGCTCGACAGCGCCCCCTTGAACGGGTCAGACAATTTGGTCCATATATCCAACACGCTTTACCCTATTTGCTTCAAACTTGATGTGTATAATGTAGACACAAGCCAGATGTAGACCTGTGAAAGGATTGTTGATATCTTAGATGCTGTTGCCGTGACAACGCATCAAACTTTAATATTCTTTTTGGATACTTTTGAGATTCTTAGCGCACTTTTGGGGCCCTTAACATGCTCAAAAACTCTTGAAACTTTGCACACGGGTCAGAACCCGTGGCCATCAGGGCCGGGCTGAAGCTGGTACCCGGGCGTGGCAGGGGGGCTCGACAGCGCCCCCTGGAATGGGGTCCGAAAACTTGGTCCATAAATCAAACAGGCTTTACCCGATTTGCTTCAAACTTGATGTGTATAATGTAGACACACGCCAGATTTAGACCTGTGAAAGGATTGTTGATATCTTAGATGCTGTTGCCGTGACAACGCATCAAACTTTAATATTCTTTTTGGATACTTTTGAGACTCTCAGCGCACTTTGGGGGCCCTTAACGTGCTCAAAAACTCTTGAAACTTTGCACACGGGTCAGAACCCGTGGCCATCAGGGCCGGGCTGAAGCTGGTACCCGGGCGTGGCAGGGGGGCTCGACAGTGCCCCCTGGAACGGGGTCCGAAAACTTGGTCCATAAATCAAACACGCTTGAATGTAATAATATGAAACTCGGTACACATATAGATCTCATCGATTCATATATCCTTTGTACTTTTACTTTTTACCCCAGCCCAACAGGAAGTCGGCTATTATGGTTTGTTTGGAAGCGTATGCCCCTGGAATTCGATATACTCCTCCTAGAGAATTCAACCAATTGCCACGAAACTCGGTCAGCATGAAGTCAAGACATTGAGGATGAAAAGTTGCCAGGGGATTTTTGATATCTCGAACGGTTTGGCCGTGGCGAGGAAACGAATTTATGGCGAATAAAGGAAACAGGAAGTGTGTTATAACTTCTGCATACATTAACTGATCTTGATGAAACTTCAGCAGTGTGTTCGCTGTAAGAGTCCGATCACATGGATGTGACTATTGTGAGTCAAAGTTATAGCGCCACCAACTGGCAGCAGGAAGTGTGTCACTTCCTAAAGGCTTTGAAATCACCCTCTTATTTTTACCCAATTTGCTTCAAACTTTATGTGTATAATGTAGACACACGGCAGATGTAGACCTGAGAAAGGATTATTGATATCTTAGATACTGTTGCCGTGGCAACGCATCAAACTTTATTATTCTTTGTTGATGCTTTTGAGACTCTTAACATACTTGAAATTGCATTAAACCCGACAGACACATCACATTTATTAGACAGTAGACATGTGCAGAGTTTCAGAAACGGGCATGGTGAGAGCAATTAGAGAATAATGTTTAAGTTTAAAAACAGCCAGAATGGTTGTTTAGTCAAAAAAATTTTTTTTCCAAATCATACATAGTGTTATACTGCCCTCTTGTGTTCAAAATCAGGTAAAAAGCGAAAGTAAAATAAGGACGTCTGCACAATTCATTAATAATGGTGCAGAGTAGAGTGAGCTTTTTCAATTAATTCCTATGGAAGTAGGAATGAACTAAACAACGTTCGCTCTGTTCTGCTCGTCCCTCACCGTGGGCGCGCAGAGTTATGAATGCCCGTGCAGCCGTGAGCATTTTAGTTTCATTTTAAAATTAGCGCCATTTCGGGGGACGTATTACTTTAATTTATTTAACAAAAACACAATGTTGTGTTTTATTGCGAGTGTACACAAATATAAGTAAACACTTTGACGTTTGAATGATGTCCTGTATGAAGAAAATGACGGAGTATGTTTCACTGTTCAATCGCGCTGAGCCACCCAGACCCCCACACACACACTGACACACACACACACACACACACACACAAACACACACACACACACACACACACACAATAATAAAACATTCAACCTAACATATACAAATTACACTGCTATGTTGAAATAGTCAGTAGTACAATTTGTATCATTCACAGTAAGCACCGCTCCACTGTGATTTTTCCAAGCACATTTTTGCACAAGTGAAGAGGATGATTTTTTCCGTCGATATTGGAACGTGAGTGAAGTACAAAGCCTGTAATAAAGAATAGTTTAGCATCCAAATACATCGCAAATGTTGCAACATTTAGATTCTAAAGAGAGATTTACGTGATCCTAACACCACTTACTTTTACTTTTGTTTTAAATTATTTCGTTTTGGCTTTATTATAGTTATTTTTTTATTTGTGTTCTGTTCTGAATATCATTAAATTTAAAGGATTTGTTGTGGAATATTTTGAGTGTATAATCAAATAACACTAAACCGTCACTAGGTGTCGCCAGGCGACCGTCTTAATGAGCGGGTCATTGATTCATTCGTTCAAACGATTCGTTTGAACGACTGAGTCATTCATGAATGAGACAGATGTTTATGGATTGGTCATTGAATCTTTGAGTCAACCAATTTGTTCAAAATGCTGAATCATTCAGTAATGAGAAAACACGTTGCTGTGAGATGCAATGGTTCTGCTGTGATCTTTGTTTAACTATTTTCGCTGCTGAAACAGAAGAACAGTCAATATTGCATCTAAAATGTAAGTGACTTGACACGTGTGTGTGTGTGTGTGTGTGTGCGTGTGAGTGCGTGCGTGCGTGTGTGTGTGTGTGTGTGTGTGTGCAATCAATCCCAGGTAAGAGGCATGAATAATGAGAATTGGACTTCTAGGAGTGAGGTTAATATTCCGGAGATGGTTCCCTCGGATTGTGAAAAGGAGGCGGCGCGGGAGTGGCCAGGCATTGCGCTACTTCTGTTTCAAAGTTTAAAACAATGCTAATATCATTTTTTTGAACGATTTCATTACAAATGTTTATTTTATATATTTATAAAATATTATAAAATATAATAACTATGTTTTGTCCTATTAACAAAAGACAGGCAATGTACTATTAACAAATGTTAATAGTTTTTTAAAAGTTAAAATGATACTTTATGCATTTGTTTTGTGTCAGATGATTAACAATATAAATTAAACAAAGCTTAAAACAAACAAAATAATAAAACGAAAACAAAGCTTGAACATTTTATTTAATTGAAAAGCCTTTTTGAAATAAAATGTGTTTTTTTCCCTCTGAAATAGCAAAAGCATCGCACACTTAGCTGTACCTGCTCTAAATAAATAATAGTATTTAAATAAAAATACAAAATCGAAATAAATAAATTATATAAAACAAAATCAAATCAAAGAAAATAAATCTTATTAAAGTTATGCAGGCACACATTTAACAATAATTTTCAAGTGACAAATAAAATCAATCAAAATTCCTTACACATGGAGTTAATCCTGACGATTCCTGAGGCGCCTTTCCTCATGACACTCGCTTTTTTTTTCGAAGATATATTTTCTTTGGTTTGATTTTGTTTTTGTAATAATTTATTTTATTTAGTTCGATTTTGTATTTTTATTGAATTACTCTTTTTTATTTAGAGCAGGTACAGCTAGTGTGTGATGCTTTTGCTATTTCAGAGGAAAACAATAATTTTATTTAATTAATAATTTTTGTTTCAGTCCACCATATAATTATGTTGTGTTTGATCTATGGAAAAAAGTTAGTTGTGAAATGGTTGAATATTAACAAAAGTTAATAGTTTTTTACAAGTTAGAATAATACGATATATATATATATATAAACAAGCCGGTGGCACCGCCACCCCGGTGCCTTTACGGTTACTGTGCATGACGGGCAATATCGTAACTCCGCTTTGACCTTTGAGAAGATGTGTGCTATAGAGCTTGCATTGGTGTGGGCTCTGCAAAAGTGTGTGTGTGTGTGTGAGGCGTGATTGAACAATGTAGACATATATATATATATATATATAAAGGCACCGGGGTGGCGGTGCCACCGGCTTGTTTATATATATATATATATATATATATATATATATATATATATATGAATATAGCTGCGAGCAGCGATGAAGGGCCAAAGCCGGCGGCACCGCCACTCCGGTGCCTTTAGGTAACTAAAGGCACCGGGGTTGCGGTGCCACCGGCTTGGGCCCGTAATCGCTGCTCGCAGCTATATTTATTTATTATTATTATTATTATTATTATTTTACTACCTTTTGGGCACTTTTGGGGGCCTTAACGTGCTCGAAAACTCTTGAAACTTTGCACACATCTCAGAACCCGCGGCCATCAGGGCCGGGCTGAAGCTGGTACCCGGGCGTGGCAGGGGGGCTCGACAGCGCCCCCTGGAACGGGGTTTGAACACTTGGTCCATAAATCAAACACGCTTGCATGTAATAATATGAAACTCAGTACACATATAGATCTCATCGGTTCATATATACTTCATGCTCTTACTTTTTACCCCAGCCCAACAGGAAGTCGGCTATTAAGGGTTGTTTGGAAAACACATGCAATGGAATGTGAAATACTCCTCCTAGAGAATTCAAACACACGGCACGAAACTCGGTCAGCATGAAGTCAAGACACTGAGGATGAAAAATTGCCAGGGGATTTTTGATATCTCGAACGGTTTGGCCGTGGCGAGTAAACGAAATTATGGCGAGAAACGTGAAACAGGAAGTGTGTTATAACTACTGCATACATTAACTAATCTTGATGAAACTTCAGCAGTGTGTTCGTTGTAAGAGCCCGATCACATGGATGTGACTATTGTGAGTCAAAGTTATAGCGCCACCAACTGGAAGCAGGAAGTGTGTCACTTTCAAAATGCTTTTAAATCACCCTCTTATTTTTACCCGATTTGCTTCAAACTTCATGTGCATAATGTAGACACACGCCAGATGTAGACCTGTGAAAGGATTATTGATATCTTAGATACTGTTGCCATGGCAATGCATCAAACATTAATATTCCTTTTTTTAAGCTTTTTCATGCTTTTTTATGCTTTCGGGCACTTTTGGGGTTCTTAACGTGCTCGAAAACTCTTGAAACTTTGCACACGGGACAAAACCCGCGGCCATCAGGGCCAGGCTGAAGCTGGTACCCGGGCGTGGCAGGGGGGCTCGACAGCGCCCCCTTGAACGGGTCAGACAATTTGGTCCATATATCCAACACGCTTTACCCTATTTGCTTCAAACTTGATGTGTATAATGTAGACACAAGCCAGATGTAGACCTGTGAAAGGATTGTTGATATCTTAGATGCTGTTGCCGTGACAACGCATCAAACTTTAATATTCTTTTTGGATACTTTTGAGATTCTTAGCGCACTTTTGGGGCCCTTAACGTGCTCAAAAACTCTTGAAACTTTGCACACGGGTCAGAAACCGCGGCCATCAGGGCCGGGCTGAAGCTGGTACCCGGGCGTGGCAGGGGGGCTCGACAGCGCCCCCTGGAATGGGGTCCGAAAACTTGGTCCATAAATCAAACAGGCTTTACCCGATTTGCTTCAAACTTGATGTGTATAATGTAGACACACGCCAGATTTAGACCTGTGAAAGGATTGTTGATATCTTAGATGCTGTTGCCGTGACAACGCATCAAACTTTAATATTCTTTTTGGATACTTTTGAGACTCTCAGCGCACTTTGGGGGCCCTTAACGTGCTCAAAAACTCTTGAAACTTTGCACACGGGTCAGAACCCGTGGCCATCAGGGCCGGGCTGAAGCTGGTACCCGGGCGTGGCAGGGGGGCTCGACAGTGCCCCCTGGAACGGGGTCCGAAAACTTGGTCCATAAATCAAACACGCTTGAATGTAATAATATGAAACTCGGTACACATATAGATCTCATCGATTCATATATCCTTTGTACTTTTACTTTTTACCCCAGCCCAACAGGAAGTCGGCTATTATGGTTTGTTTGGAAGCGTATGCCCCTGGAATTCGATATACTCCTCCTAGAGAATTCAACCAATCGCCACGAAACTCGGTCAGCATGAAGTCAAGACATTGAGGATGAAAAGTTGCCAGGGGATTTTTGATATCTCGAACGGTTTGGCTGTGGCGAGGAAACGAATTTATGGCGAATAAAGGAAACAGGAAGTGTGTTATAACTTCTGCATACATTAACTGATCTTGATGAAACTTCAGCAGTGTGTTCGCTGTAAGAGTCCGATCACATGGATGTGACTATTGTGAGTCAAAGTTATAGCGCCACCAACTGGCAGCAGGAAGTGTGTCACTTCCTAAAGGCTTTGAAATCACCCTCTTATTTTTACCCAATTTGCTTCAAACTTTATGTGTATAATGTAGACACACGGCAGATGTAGACCTGAGAAAGGATTATTGATATCTTAGATACTGTTGCCGTGGCAACGCATCAAACTTTATTATTCTTTGTTGATGCTTTTGAGACTCTTAACATACTTGAAATTGCATGAAACCCGACAGACACATCACATTTATTAGACAGTAGACATGTGCAGAGTTTCAGAAACGGGCATGGTGAGAGCAATTAGAGAATAATGTTTAAGTTTAAAAACAGCCAGAATGGTTGTTTAGTCAAAAAATTTTTTTTTCCAAATCATACATAGTGTTATACTGCCCTCTTGTGTTCAAAATCAGGTAAAAAGCGAAAGTAAAATAAGGACATCTGCACAATTCATTAATAATGGTGCAGAGTAGAGTGAGCTTTTTCAATTAATTCCTATGGAAGTAGGAATGAACTAAACAACGTTCGCTCTGTTCTGCTCGTCCCTCACCGTGGGCGCGCAGAGTTATGAATGCCCGTGCAGCCGTGAGCATTTTAGTTTCATTTTAAAATTAGCGCCATTTCGGGGGACGTATTACTTTAATTTATTTAACAAAAACACAATGTTGTGTTTAATTGCGAGTGTACACAAATATAAGTAAACACTTTGACGTTTGAATGATGTCCTGTATGAAGAAAATGACGGAGTATGTTTCACTGTTCAATCGCGCTGAGCCACCCAGACCCCCACACACACACTGACACACACACACACACACGCACACACACACACACACACACACACACACACACACACACAAACACACACACACACACACACACAATAATAAAACATTCAACCTAACATATACAAATTACACTGCTATGTTGAAATAGTCAGTAGTACAATTTGTATCATTCACAGTAAGCACCGCTCCACTGTGATTTTTCCAAGCACATTTTTGCACAAGTGAAGAGGATGATTTTTTCCGTCGATATTGGAACGTGAGTGAAGTACAAAGCCTGTAATAAAGAATAGTTTAGCATCCAAATACATCGCAAATGTTGCAACATTTAGATTCTAAAGAGAGATTTACGTGAGCCTAACACCACTTACTTTTACTTTTGTTTTAAATTATTTCGTTTTGGCTTTATTATAGTTATTTTTTTATTTGTGTTCTGTTCTGAATATCATTAAATTTAAAGGATTTGTTGTGGAATATTTTGAGTGTATAATCAAATAACACTAAACCGTCACTAGGTGTCGCCAGGCGACCGTCTTAATGAGCGGGTCATTGATTCATTCGTTCAAACGATTCGTTTGAACGACTGAGTCATTCATGAATGAGACAGATGTTTATGGATTGGTCATTGAATCTTTGAGTCAACCAATTTGTTCAAAATGCTGAATCATTCAGTAATGAGAAAACACGTTGCTGTGAGATGCAATGGTTCTGCTGTGATCTTTGTTTAACTATTTTCGCTGCTGAAACAGAAGAACAGTCAATATTGCATCTAAAATGTAAGTGACTTGACACGTGTGTGTGTGTGTGTGTGTGTGTGTGCGTGTGAGTGCGTGCGTGCGTGTGTGTGTGTGTGTGTGTGTGTGTGTGTGTGTGTGTGTGCAATCAATCCCAGGTAAGAGGCATGAATAATGAGAATTGGACTTCTAGGAGTGAGGTTAATATTCCGGAGATGGTTCCCTCGGATTGTGAAAAGGAGGCGGCGCGGGAGTGGCCAGGCATTGCGCTACTTCTGTTTCAAAGTTTAAAACAATGCTAATATCATTTTTTTGAACGATTTCATTACAAATGTTTATTTTATATATTTATAAAATATTATAAAATATAATAACTATGTTTTGTCCTATTAACAAAAGACAGGCAATGTACTATTAACAAATGTTAATAGTTTTTTAAAAGTTAAAATGATACTTTATGCATTTGTTTTGTGTCAGATGATTAACAATATAAATTAAACAAAGCTTAAAACAAACAAAATAATAAAACGAAAACAAAGCTTGAACATTTTATTTAATTGAAAAGCCTTTTTGAAATAAAATGTGTTTTTTTCCCTCTGAAATAGCAAAAGCATCGCACACTTAGCTGTACCTGCTCTAAATAAATAATAGTATTTAAATAAAAATACAAAATCGAAATAAATAAATTATATAAAACAAAATCAAATCAAAGAAAATAAATCTTATTAAAGTTATGCAGGCACACATTTAACAATAATTTTCAAGTGACAAATAAAATCAATCAAAATTCCTTACACATGGAGTTAATCCTGACGATTCCTGAGGCGCCTTTCCTCATGACACTCGCTTTTTTTTTCGAAGATATATTTTCTTTGGTTTGATTTTGTTTTTGTAATAATTTATTTTATTTAGTTCGATTTTGTATTTTTATTGAATTACTCTTTTTTATTTAGAGCAGGTACAGCTAGTGTGTGATGCTTTTGCTATTTCAGAGGAAAACAATAATTTTATTTAATTAATAATTTTTGTTTCAGTCCACCATATAATTATGTTGTGTTTGATCTATGGAAAAAAGTTAGTTGTGAAATGGTTGAATATTAACAAAAGTTAATAGTTTTTTACAAGTTAGAATAATACGATATATATATATATATAAACAAGCCGGTGGCACCGCCACCCCGGTGCCTTTACGGTTACTGTGCATGACGGGCAATATCGTAACTCCGCTTTGACCTTTGAGAAGATGTGTGCTATAGAGCTTGCATTGGTGTGGGCTCTGCAAAAGTGTGTGTGTGTGTGTGAGGCGTGATTGAACAATGTAGACATATATATATATATATATATATAAAGGCACCGGGGTGGCGGTGCCACCGGCTTGTTTATATATATATATATATATATATATATATATATATATGAATATAGCTGCGAGCAGCGATGAAGGGCCAAAGCCGGCGGCACCGCCACTCCGGTGCCTTTAGGTAACTAAAGGCACCGGGGTTGCGGTGCCACCGGCTTGGGCCCGTAATCGCTGCTCGCAGCTATATTTATTTATTATTATTATTATTTTACTACCTTTTGGGCACTTTTGGGGGCCTTAACGTGCTCGAAAACTCTTGAAACTTTGCACACATCTCAGAACCCGCGGCCATCAGGGCCGGGCTGAAGCTGGTACCCGGGCGTGGCAGGGGGGCTCGACAGCGCCCCCTGGAACGGGGTTTGAACACTTGGTCCATAAATCAAACACGCTTGCATGTAATAATATGAAACTCAGTACACATATAGATCTCATCGGTTCATATATACTTCATGCTCTTACTTTTTACCCCAGCCCAACAGGAAGTCGGCTATTAAGGGTTGTTTGGAAAACACATGCAATGGAATGTGAAATACTCCTCCTAGAGAATTCAAACACACGGCACGAAACTCGGTCAGCATGAAGTCAAGACACTGAGGATGAAAAATTGCCAGGGGATTTTTGATATCTCGAATGGTTTGGCCGTGGCGAGTAAACGAAATTATGGCGAGAAACGTGAAACAGGAAGTGTGTTATAACTACTGCATACATTAACTAATCTCGATGAAACTTCAGCAGTGTGTTCGTTGTAAGAGCCCGATCACATGGATGTGACTATTGTGAGTCAAAGTTATAGCGCCACCAACTGGAAGCAGGAAGTGTGTCACTTTCAAAATGCTTTTAAATCACCCTCTTATTTTTACCCGATTTGCTTCAAACTTCATAAGCATAATGTAGACACACGCCAGATGTAGACCTGTGAAAGGATTATTGATATCTTAGATACTGTTGCCATGGCAATGCATCAAACATTAATATTCCTTTTTTTAAGCTTTTTCATGCTTTTTTATGCTTTCGGGCACTTTTGGGGTTCTTAACGTGCTCAAAAACTCTTGAAACTTTGCACACGGGACAAAACCCGCGGCCATCAGGGCCAGGCTGAAGCTGGTACCCGGGCGTGGCAGGGGGGCTCGACAGCGCCCCCTTGAACGGGTCAGACAATTTGGTCCATATATCCAACACGCTTTACCCTATTTGCTTCAAACTTGATGTGTATAATGTAGACACAAGCCAGATGTAGACCTGTGAAAGGATTGTTGATATCTTAGATGCTGTTGCCGTGACAACGCATCAAACTTTAATATTCTTTTTGGATACTTTTGAGATTCTTAGCGCACTTTTGGGGCCCTTAACATGCTCAAAAACTCTTGAAACTTTGCACACGGGTCAGAAACCGCGGCCATCAGGGCCGGGCTGAAGCTGGTACCCGGGCGTGGCAGGGGGGCTCGACAGCGCCCCCTGGAATGGGGTCCGAAAACTTGGTCCATAAATCAAACAGGCTTTACCCGATTTGCTTCAAACTTGATGTGTATAATGTAGACACACGCCAGATTTAGACCTGTGAAAGGATTGTTGATATCTTAGATGCTGTTGCCGTGACAACGCATCAAACTTTAATATTCTTTTTGGATACTTTTGAGACTCTCAGCGCACTTTGGGGGCCCTTAACGTGCTCAAAAACTCTTGAAACTTTGCACACGGGTCAGAACCCGTGGCCATCAGGGCCGGGCTGAAGCTGGTACCCGGGCGTGGCAGGGGGGCTCGACAGTGCCCCCTGGAACGGGGTCCGAAAACTTGGTCCATAAATCAAACACGCTTGAATGTAATAATATGAAACTCGGTACACATATAGATCTCATCGATTCATATATCCTTTGTACTTTTACTTTTTACCCCAGCCCAACAGGAAGTCGGCTATTATGGTTTGTTTGGAAGCGTATGCCCCTGGAATTCGATATACTCCTCCTAGAGAATTCAACCAATCGCCACGAAACTCGGTCAGCATGAAGTCAAGACATTGAGCATGAAAAATTGCCAGGGGATTTTTGATATCTCGAACGGTTTGGCCGTGGCGAGGAAACGAATTTATGGCGAGAAACGTGAAACAGGAAGTGTGTTATAACTTCAGCATACAGTAACTGATCTTGATGAAACTTTAGCAGTGTGTTCGCTGTAAGAGGCCGATCACATGGATGTGACTATTGTGAGTCAAAGTTATAGCGCCACCAACTGGCAGCAGGAAGTGTGTAACTTTCAAAATGCTTTTAAATCACCCTCTTATTTTTACCCGATTTGCTTCAAACTTTATGTGTATAATGTAGACACACGCCAGATGTAGACCTGTGAAAGGATTATTGATATCTTAGATACTGTTGCCGTGACAACGCATCAAACTTTAATATTCTTTTTGGATGCTTTTGAGACTCTTAGCATGCCTGAAATTGCTTAAAATTGCATGAAACTTGACAGACAGATCACATTTATTAGCCAGTAGACATGTGCAAAGTTTCAGAAACGGGCGTGGTGCAGGGGCTCAGTAGCGCCACCTTTTGTGACAAAAGTGTGTGTGTGGGGGGGGTTAGTTTCATCTACAGTTACAAAACTTTTTCAACTTGATGAAAATACTTTAAAGATGCTAAATTGTGAACGGATATTGAATATCTCAAACGGTTTTGCTATGGCGAGGGATTATGTCAAAAAAAGAATCAGGAAATGTCTCATATCTTTCTAAAATGTAATTATACACCATTTATTTTTCTATAAAATTATACTAATATTAGAACTAAACCCATTGTCTTCCTTTTTTTCAATTTAAGATTTATGTTTAAGTTTAAAAACAGCCAGAATGGTTGTTTAGCCAAAAAAATAAAAAAAATTAAAATCATTCATAGTGCTTTACTGCCCTCTTGTGTTCAAAATCAGGTAGGCCAATTGATGCTACTATGGGAATATTTTCCCACCGTGACTCCGCTGGGGGCTTTAAAATCGCTAACTTGAAAGCGAAAGTAACGGACGTCTCCACAAGACGTGCAGCTGTGAGCATTTTCGTTTCATTTTAAAAGAAGCCCCATTTCGGGGGCGGATTTCTTGAATGTATTTTACAAAATCACAATGTTGTGTTTGATTGCGAGTATCCAAAAATTAGTAAACACTTTGCAGTTTGAATGATCTTCTTGAATAAAATGACGGAGTAGCCAATGTTTCCACTGTTCGATCGCGGACGTCCACACGGACATTGATAATGGTGGCGCGTGCAGAGCGCGTGCTTGAATTGTGAGTTCAATAGTCTATTATTTTTCACGGAAAACACAACAACAAAAGAGTATAATGATAGATTCGCTTAAATAGGCGCTTTTACATAAAATAGCCTATTCCGTCATCATCTTTTCAGTCAGCTCTTCACTCTCGTGATTAATGAAATTTGACTCCTGTTGCTGATATTTGCTGCAACTTTCGTTCAGCTCACAATTTAGTAAGCAAACACGCTTCAAATGTGTTTATTTTATTTTTGTGTATATATATGTGTGTATATATATATATATATTATATATATATATATATATATAGCTTATGTTTCAAATATGAGTTAATTAACAATCGTTGGAAAGAATGATACTTTTAAACATATCACTAAACCGTCATTAGGTGTCGCCAGGCGACCGTCTTAATGAGCGAGTCATTGATTCATTCGTTCAAACGATTCGTTCGAACGGCTGAGTCATTCATGAATGAGACAGATTATGGATTGGTCGTTGAATCTTTGAGTCAACCGATTTGTTCAAAATGCTGAATCATTCAGTAATGAGAACGCGTTGCTGTGAGATGCTCGATGGTTCTGCTGTGATCTTTGTCGAACTATTTTCGCTGCTGAAACAGAAAAAAAGTCAATATTGCATCTAAAATGTAAGTGATTTGACGTGTGTGTGTGTGTGTGTGTGTGTGTGTGATTGTGTCTGTTACAGTGATTGTTTAACCCTTGTTAAAGTTTAGGCTTTGTATTTTTGGATATATATCTTTTTATATATAAAAAAATTGCATACAACCCATATATTTTAAATGTATTGTTTGCTTTAAATTACATTGAGATTTGTATGTTTGGTAATTGAACCTGAATGAATTTTAAATGAATGTGCGATATTTCAGATCATATTTTTGTTTTCCTTAAAATTTGAACTAACACTAACTTTACTCTCATCTGAATGATAGATTATTTATTTATGTCTAAAATAAAAGCACATTTGATTTTTCTTTTTTAATCAATGTAGAATGTGTAACTGAAAAAATAAACAGATTAGGGCTCTGTTCGAGAACAAGAAATGAAAACCAATGCAATATGATGAATGTCCAAAAGATTTTTTTGCTTTTAAACTATGTGTGTCTGTGTGTGTGTGTGTGTGTGTGTGTGTGTGTGTGTGTGTGTGTAAGAGATTTTGGTTGGGTGACAGTTGTAGTTTACAGTTTGACAAAAGCACAATGTTGTGTTTTATTGCGATTGTACACAAATATAAGTAAACACTTTGTAGTTTGAATAATGTCCTGTATGAACAAAAGGACGGAGTATGTTTTTATGTCTACATTGTTCAATCACGCCTCACACACACACACACACACACAAAAACTATTTTTCTAATCAGATCAGGCAAATATTCTGTCTTGGCACACTTCATATAACTTTCAAACTTGTGTACTTATTTCATGTTTCCATTAAGTCCATGAGACCGTAGGGTGTCTCATTTTTCATTTTAGGTTTCAGAAGGTTGCTCACGCATACTTTGTGGTTGATATGTGCCCTCAATGCACACTTTTGCAGAGCCCACACTGATGCAAGCTCTACAGCACACATCTTCTCAAAGGTCAAAGCGGGGTTACGTTATTGCCCGTCACGCACAGTAACCCTAAAGGCACCGGGGTGGCGGTGCCACCGGCTTGTTTATATATATATATATATATATATATATATATATATACATATATATATATATATATATATATAAACAAGCCGGTGGCACCGCCACCCCGGTGTGCAAAAGTGTGCATATAAATATAGCTGCGAGCAGCGATGAAGGGCCAAAGCCGGCGGCACCGCCACTCCGGTGCCTTTAGGTAATTAAAGGCACCGGGGTTGCGGTGCCACCGGCTTGGGCCCGTAATCGCTGCTCGCAGCTATATTTATTATTATTTTACTACCTTTTGGGCACTTTTGGGGGCCTTAACGTGCTCGAAAACTCTTGAAACTTTGCACACATCTCAGAACCCGCGGCCATCAGGGCCGGGCTGAAGCTGGTACCCGGGCGTGGCAGGGGGGCTCGACAGCGCCCCCTGGAACGGGGTTTGAACACTTGGTCCATAAATCAAACACGCTTGCATGTAATAATATGAAACTCAGTACACATATAGATCTCATCGGTTCATATATACTTCATGCTCTTACTTTTTACCCCAGCCCAACAGGAAGTCGGCTATTAAGGGTTGTTTGGAAAACACATGCAATGGAATGTGAAATACTCCTCCTAGAGAATTCAAACACACGGCACGAAACTCGGTCAGCATGAAGTCAAGACACTGAGGATGAAAAATTGCCAGGGGATTTTTGATATCTCGAACGGTTTGGCCGTGGCGAGTAAACGAAATTATGGCGAGAAACGTGAAACAGGAAGTGTGTTATAACTACTGCATACATTAACTAATCTTGATGAAACTTCAGCAGTGTGTTCGTTGTAAGAGCCCGATCACATGGATGTGACTATTGTGAGTCAAAGTTATAGCGCCACCAACTGGCAGCAGGAAGTGTGTCACTTTCAAAATGCTTTTAAATCACCCTCTTATTTTTACCCGATTTGCTTCAAACTTCATGTGCATAATGTAGACACACGCCAGATGTAGACCTGTGAAAGGATTATTGATATCTTAGATACTGTTGCCATGGCAATGCATCAAACATTAATATTCCTTTTTTTAAGCTTTTTCATGCTTTTTTATGCTTTCGGGCACTTTTGGGGTTCTTAACGTGCTCGAAAACTCTTGAAACTTTGCACACGGGACAAAACCCGCGGCCATCAGGGCCAGGCTGAAGCTGGTACCCGGGCGTGGCAGGGGGGCTCGACAGCGCCCCCTTGAACGGGTCAGACAATTTGGTCCATATATCCAACACGCTTTACCCTATTTGCTTCAAACTTGATGTGTATAATGTAGACACAAGCCAGATGTAGACCTGTGAAAGGATTGTTGATATCTTAGATGCTGTTGCCGTGACAACGCATCAAACTTTAATATTCTTTTTGGATACTTTTGAGATTCTTAGCGCACTTTTGGGGCCCTTAACATGCTCAAAAACTCTTGAAACTTTGCACACGGGTCAGAACCCGTGGCCATCAGGGCCGGGCTGAAGCTGGTACCCGGGCGTGGCAGGGGGGCTCGACAGCGCCCCCTGGAATGGGGTCCGAAAACTTGGTCCATAAATCAAACAGGCTTTACCCGATTTGCTTCAAACTTGATGTGTATAATGTAGACACACGCCAGATTTAGACCTGTGAAAGGATTGTTGATATCTTAGATGCTGTTGCCGTGACAACGCATCAAACTTTAATATTCTTTTTGGATACTTTTGAGACTCTCAGCGCACTTTGGGGGCCCTTAACGTGCTCAAAAACTCTTGAAACTTTGCACACGGGTCAGAACCCGTGGCCATCAGGGCCGGGCTGAAGCTGGTACCCGGGCGTGGCAGGGGGGCTCGACAGCGCCCCCTGGAACGGGGTTTGAACACTTGGTCCATAAATCAAACACGCTTGCATGTAATAATATGAAACTCAGTACACATATAGATCTCATCGGTTCATATATACTTCATGCTCTTACTTTTTACCCCAGCCCAACAGGAAGTCGGCTATTAAGGGTTGTTTGGAAAACACATGCAATGGAATGTGAAATACTCCTCCTAGAGAATTCAAACACACGGCACGAAACTCGGTCAGCATGAAGTCAAGACACTGAGGATGAAAAATTGCCAGGGGATTTTTGATATCTCGAACGGTTTGGCCGTGGCGAGTAAACGAAATTATGGCGAGAAACGTGAAACAGGAAGTGTGTTATAACTACTGCATACATTAACTAATCTTGATGAAACTTCAGCAGTGTGTTCGTTGTAAGAGCCCGATCACATGGATGTGACTATTGTGAGTCAAAGTTATAGCGCCACCAACTGGAAGCAGGAAGTGTGTCACTTTCAAAATGCTTTTAAATCACCCTCTTATTTTTACCCGATTTGCTTCAAACTTCATCCAACACGCTTTACCCTATTTGCTTCAAACTTGATGTGTATAATGTAGACACAAGCCAGATGTAGACCTGTGAAAGGATTGTTGATATCTTAGATGCTGTTGCCGTGACAACGCATCAAACTTTAATATTCTTTTTGGATACTTTTGAGATTCTTAGCGCACTTTTGGGGCCCTTAACGTGCTCAAAAACTCTTGAAACTTTGCACACGGGTCAGAAACCGCGGCCATCAGGGCCGGGCTGAAGCTGGTACCCGGGCGTGGCAGGGGGGCTCGACAGCGCCCCCTGGAATGGGGTCCGAAAACTTGGTCCATAAATCAAACAGGCTTTACCCGATTTGCTTCAAACTTGATGTGTATAATGTAGACACACGCCAGATTTAGACCTGTGAAAGGATTGTTGATATCTTAGATGCTGTTGCCGTGACAACGCATCAAACTTTAATATTCTTTTTGGATACTTTTGAGACTCTCAGCGCACTTTGGGGGCCCTTAACGTGCTCAAAAACTCTTGAAACTTTGCACACGGGTCAGAACCCGTGGCCATCAGGGCCGGGCTGAAGCTGGTACCCGGGCGTGGCAGGGGGGCTCGACAGTGCCCCCTGGAACGGGGTCCGAAAACTTGGTCCATAAATCAAACACGCTTGAATGTAATAATATGAAACTCGGTACACATATAGATCTCATCGATTCATATATCCTTTGTACTTTTACTTTTTACCCCAGCCCAACAGGAAGTCGGCTATTATGGTTTGTTTGGAAGCGTATGCCCCTGGAATTCGATATACTCCTCCTAGAGAATTCAACCAATCGCCACGAAACTCGGTCAGCATGAAGTCAAGACATTGAGGATGAAAAGTTGCCAGGGGATTTTTGATATCTCGAACGGTTTGGCTGTGGCGAGGAAACGAATTTATGGCGAATAAAGGAAACAGGAAGTGTGTTATAACTTCTGCATACATTAACTGATCTTGATGAAACTTCAGCAGTGTGTTCGCTGTAAGAGTCCGATCACATGGATGTGACTATTGTGAGTCAAAGTTATAGCGCCACCAACTGGCAGCAGGAAGTGTGTCACTTCCTAAAGGCTTTGAAATCACCCTCTTATTTTTACCCAATTTGCTTCAAACTTTATGTGTATAATGTAGACACACGGCAGATGTAGACCTGAGAAAGGATTATTGATATCTTAGATACTGTTGCCGTGGCAACGCATCAAACTTTATTATTCTTTGTTGATGCTTTTGAGACTCTTAACATACTTGAAATTGCATGAAACCCGACAGACACATCACATTTATTAGACAGTAGACATGTGCAGAGTTTCAGAAACGGGCATGGTGAGAGCAATTAGAGAATAATGTTTAAGTTTAAAAACAGCCAGAATGGTTGTTTAGTCAAAAAAATTTTTTTTCCAAATCATACATAGTGTTATACTGCCCTCTTGTGTTCAAAATCAGGTAAAAAGCGAAAGTAAAATAAGGACGTCTGCACAATTCATTAATAATGGTGCAGAGTAGAGTGAGCTTTTTCAATTAATTCCTATGGAAGTAGGAATGAACTAAACAACGTTCGCTCTGTTCTGCTCGTCCCTCACCGTGGGCGCGCAGAGTTATGAATGCCCGTGCAGCCGTGAGCATTTTAGTTTCATTTTAAAATTAGCGCCATTTCGGGGGACGTATTACTTTAATTTATTTAACAAAAACACAATGTTGTGTTTTATTGCGAGTGTACACAAATATAAGTAAACACTTTGACGTTTGAATGATGTCCTGTATGAAGAAAATGACGGAGTATGTTTCACTGTTCAATCGCGCTGAGCCACCCAGACCCCCACACACACACTGACACACACACACACACACACACACACAAACACACACACACACACACACAATAATAAAACATTCAACCTACCATATACAAATTACACTGCTATGTTGAAATAGTCAGTAGTACAATTTGTATCATTCACAGTAAGCACCGCTCCACTGTGATTTTTCCAAGCACATTTTTGCACAAGTGAAGAGGATGATTTTTTCCGTCGATATTGGAACGTGAGTGAAGTACAAAGCCTGTAATAAAGAATAGTTTAGCATCCAAATACATCGCAAATGTTGCAACATTTAGATTCTAAAGAGAGATTTACGTGAGCCTAACACCACTTACTTTTACTTTTGTTTTAAATTATTTCGTTTTGGCTTTATTATAGTTATTTTTTTATTTGTGTTCTGTTCTGAATATCATTAAATTTAAAGGATTTGTTGTGGAATATTTTGAGTGTATAATCAAATAACACTAAACCGTCACTAGGTGTCGCCAGGCGACCGTCTTAATGAGCGGGTCATTGATTCATTCGTTCAAACGATTCGTTTGAACGACTGAGTCATTCATGAATGAGACAGATGTTTATGGATTGGTCATTGAATCTTTGAGTCAACCAATTTGTTCAAAATGCTGAATCATTCAGTAATGAGAAAACACGTTGCTGTGAGATGCAATGGTTCTGCTGTGATCTTTGTTTAACTATTTTCGCTGCTGAAACAGAAGAACAGTCAATATTGCATCTAAAATGTAAGTGACTTGACACGTGTGTGTGTGTGTGTGTGTGTGTGTGCGTGTGAGTGCGTGCGTGCGTGCGTGTGTGTGTGTGTGTGTGTGTGTGTGTGCAATCAATCCCAGGTAAGAGGCATGAATAATGAGAATTGGACTTCTAGGAGTGAGGTTAATATTCCGGAGATGGTTCCCTCGGATTGTGAAAAGGAGGCGGCGCGGGAGTGGCCAGGCATTGCGCTACTTCTGTTTCAAAGTTTAAAACAATGCTAATATCATTTTTTTGAACGATTTCATTACAAATGTTTATTTTATATATTTATAAAATATTATAAAATATAATAACTATGTTTTGTCCTATTAACAAAAGACAGGCAATGTACTATTAACAAATGTTAATAGTTTTTTAAAAGTTAAAATGATACTTTATGCATTTGTTTTGTGTCAGATGATTAACAATATAAATTAAACAAAGCTTAAAACAAACAAAATAATAAAACGAAAACAAAGCTTGAACATTTTATTTAATTGAAAAGCCTTTTTGAAATAAAATGTGTTTTTTTCCCTCTGAAATAGCAAAAGCATCGCACACTTAGCTGTACCTGCTCTAAATAAATAATAGTATTTAAATAAAAATACAAAATCGAAATAAATAAATTATATAAAACAAAATCAAATCAAAGAAAATAAATCTTATTAAAGTTATGCAGGCACACATTTAACAATAATTTTCAAGTGACAAATAAAATCAATCAAAATTCCTTACACATGGAGTTAATCCTGACGATTCCTGAGGCGCCTTTCCTCATGACACTCGCTTTTTTTTTCGAAGATATATTTTCTTTGGTTTGATTTTGTTTTTGTAATAATTTATTTTATTTAGTTCGATTTTGTATTTTTATTGAATTACTCTTTTTTATTTAGAGCAGGTACAGCTAGTGTGTGATGCTTTTGCTATTTCAGAGGAAAACAATAATTTTATTTAATTAATAATTTTTGTTTCAGTCCACCATATAATTATGTTGTGTTTGATCTATGGAAAAAAGTTAGTTGTGAAATGGTTGAATATTAACAAAAGTTAATAGTTTTTTACAAGTTAGAATAATACGATATATATATATATATATAAACAAGCCGGTGGCACCGCCACCCCGGTGCCTTTACGGTTACTGTGCATGACGGGCAATATCGTAACTCCGCTTTGACCTTTGAGAAGATGTGTGCTATAGAGCTTGCATTGGTGTGGGCTCTGCAAAAGTGTGTGTGTGTGTGTGAGGCGTGATTGAACAATGTAGACATATATATATATATATATATAAAGGCACCGGGGTGGCGGTGCCACCGGCTTGTTTATATATATATATATATATATATATATATATATATATATATATATATATATGAATATAGCTGCGAGCAGCGATGAAGGGCCAAAGCCGGCGGCACCGCCACTCCGGTGCCTTTAGGTAACTAAAGGCACCGGGGTTGCGGTGCCACCGGCTTGGGCCCGTAATCGCTGCTCGCAGCTATATTTATTATTATTATTATTATTATTTTACTACCTTTTGGGCACTTTTGGGGGCCTTAACGTGCTCGAAAACTCTTGAAACTTTGCACACATCTCAGAACCCGCGGCCATCAGGGCCGGGCTGAAGCTGGTACCCGGGCGTGGCAGGGGGGCTCGACAGCGCCCCCTGGAACGGGGTTTGAACACTTGGTCCATAAATCAAACACGCTTGCATGTAATAATATGAAACTCAGTACACATATAGATCTCATCGGTTCATATATACTTCATGCTCTTACTTTTTACCCCAGCCCAACAGGAAGTCGGCTATTAAGGGTTGTTTGGAAAACACATGCAATGGAATGTGAAATACTCCTCCTAGAGAATTCAAACACACGGCACGAAACTCGGTCAGCATGAAGTCAAGACACTGAGGATGAAAAATTGCCAGGGGATTTTTGATATCTCGAACGGTTTGGCCGTGGCGAGTAAACGAAATTATGGCGAGAAACGTGAAACAGGAAGTGTGTTATAACTACTGCATACATTAACTAATCTTGATGAAACTTCAGCAGTGTGTTCGTTGTAAGAGCCCGATCACATGGATGTGACTATTGTGAGTCAAAGTTATAGCGCCACCAACTGGAAGCAGGAAGTGTGTCACTTTCAAAATGCTTTTAAATCACCCTCTTATTTTTACCCGATTTGCTTCAAACTTCATGTGCATAATGTAGACACACGCCAGATGTAGACCTGTGAAAGGATTATTGATATCTTAGATACTGTTGCCATGGCAATGCATCAAACATTAATATTCCTTTTTTTAAGCTTTTTCATGCTTTTTTATGCTTTCGGGCACTTTTGGGGTTCTTAACGTGCTCGAAAACTCTTGAAACTTTGCACACGGGACAAAACCCGCGGCCATCAGGGCCAGGCTGAAGCTGGTACCCGGGCGTGGCAGGGGGGCTCGACAGCGCCCCCTTGAACGGGTCAGACAATTTGGTCCATATATCCAACACGCTTTACCCTATTTGCTTCAAACTTGATGTGTATAATGTAGACACAAGCCAGATGTAGACCTGTGAAAGGATTGTTGATATCTTAGATGCTGTTGCCGTGACAACGCATCAAACTTTAATATTCTTTTTGGATACTTTTGAGATTCTTAGCGCACTTTTGGGGCCCTTAACGTGCTCAAAAACTCTTGAAACTTTGCACACGGGTCAGAAACCGCGGCCATCAGGGCCGGGCTGAAGCTGGTACCCGGGCGTGGCAGGGGGGCTCGACAGCGCCCCCTGGAATGGGGTCCGAAAACTTGGTCCATAAATCAAACAGGCTTTACCCGATTTGCTTCAAACTTGATGTGTATAATGTAGACACACGCCAGATTTAGACCTGTGAAAGGATTGTTGATATCTTAGATGCTGTTGCCGTGACAACGCATCAAACTTTAATATTCTTTTTGGATACTTTTGAGACTCTCAGCGCACTTTGGGGGCCCTTAACGTGCTCAAAAACTCTTGAAACTTTGCACACGGGTCAGAACCCGTGGCCATCAGGGCCGGGCTGAAGCTGGTACCCGGGCGTGGCAGGGGGGCTCGACAGTGCCCCCTGGAACGGGGTCCGAAAACTTGGTCCATAAATCAAACACGCTTGAATGTAATAATATGAAACTCGGTACACATATAGATCTCATCGATTCATATATCCTTTGTACTTTTACTTTTTACCCCAGCCCAACAGGAAGTCGGCTATTATGGTTTGTTT
>CM060605.1:4880411-4887911 GCA_030578255.1 Tiaroga cobitis | reverse complement strand
TCTTATTAAAGTTATGCAGGCACACATTTAACAATAATTTTCAAGTGACAAATAAAATCAATCAAAATTCCTTACACATGGAGTTAATCCTGACGATTCCTGAGGCGCCTTTCCTCATGACACTCGCTTTTTTTTTCGAAGATATATTTTCTTTGGTTTGATTTTGTTTTTGTAATAATTTATTTTATTTAGTTCGATTTTGTATTTTTATTGAATTACTCTTTTTTATTTAGAGCAGGTACAGCTAGTGTGTGATGCTTTTGCTATTTCAGAGGAAAACAATAATTTTATTTAATTAATAATTTTTGTTTCAGTCCACCATATAATTATGTTGTGTTTGATCTATGGAAAAAAGTTAGTTGTGAAATGGTTGAATATTAACAAAAGTTAATAGTTTTTTACAAGTTAGAATAATACGATATATATATATATATAAACAAGCCGGTGGCACCGCCACCCCGGTGCCTTTACGGTTACTGTGCATGACGGGCAATATCGTAACTCCGCTTTGACCTTTGAGAAGATGTGTGCTATAGAGCTTGCATTGGTGTGGGCTCTGCAAAAGTGTGTGTGTGTGTGTGAGGCGTGATTGAACAATGTAGACATATATATATATATATATATATATATATATAAAGGCACCGGGGTGGCGGTGCCACCGGCTTGTTTATATATATATATATATATATATATATATATATATATATATATATATATATATATATGAATATAGCTGCGAGCAGCGATGAAGGGCCAAAGCCGGCGGCACCGCCACTCCGGTGCCTTTAGGTAACTAAAGGCACCGGGGTTGCGGTGCCACCGGCTTGGGCCCGTAATCGCTGCTCGCAGCTATATTTATTATTATTATTATTATTATTTTACTACCTTTTGGGCACTTTTGGGGGCCTTAACGTGCTCGAAAACTCTTGAAACTTTGCACACATCTCAGAACCCGCGGCCATCAGGGCCGGGCTGAAGCTGGTACCCGGGCGTGGCAGGGGGGCTCGACAGCGCCCCCTGGAACGGGGTTTGAACACTTGGTCCATAAATCAAACACGCTTGCATGTAATAATATGAAACTCAGTACACATATAGATCTCATCGGTTCATATATACTTCATGCTCTTACTTTTTACCCCAGCCCAACAGGAAGTCGGCTATTAAGGGTTGTTTGGAAAACACATGCAATGGAATGTGAAATACTCCTCCTAGAGAATTCAAACACACGGCACGAAACTCGGTCAGCATGAAGTCAAGACATTGAGGATGAAAAATTGCCAGGGGATTTTTGATATCTCGAACGGTTTGGCCGTGGCGAGTAAACGAAATTATGGCGAGAAACGTGAAACAGGAAGTGTGTTATAACTACTGCATACATTAACTAATCTCGATGAAACTTCAGCAGTGTGTTCGTTGTAAGAGCCCGATCACATGGATGTGACTATTGTGAGTCAAAGTTATAGCGCCACCAACTGGAAGCAGGAAGTGTGTCAGTTTCAAAATGCTTTTAAATCACCCTCTTATTTTTACCCGATTTGCTTCAAACTTCATGTGCATAATGTAGACACACGCCAGATGTAGACCTGTGAAAGGATTATTGATATCTTAGATACTGTTGCCATGGCAATGCATCAAACATTAATATTCCTTTTTTTAAGCTTTTTCATGCTTTTTTATGCTTTCGGGCACTTTTGGGGTTCTTAACGTGCTCAAAAACTCTTGAAACTTTGCACACGGGACAAAACCCGCGGCCATCAGGGCCAGGCTGAAGCTGGTACCCGGGCGTGGCAGGGGGGCTCGACAGCGCCCCCTTGAACGGGTCAGACAATTTGGTCCATATATCCAACACACTTTACCCTATTTGCTTCAAACTTGATGTGTATAATGTAGACACAAGCCAGATGTAGACCTGTGAAAGGATTGTTGATATCTTAGATGCTGTTGCCGTGACAACGCATCAAACTTTAATATTCTTTTTGGATACTTTTGAGATTCTTAGCGCACTTTTGGGGCCCTTAACATGCTCAAAAACTCTTGAAACTTTGCACACGGGTCAGAAACCGCGGCCATCAGGGCCGGGCTGAAGCTGGTACCCGGGCGTGGCAGGGGGGCTCGACAGCGCCCCCTGGAATGGGGTCCGAAAACTTGGTCCATAAATCAAACAGGCTTTACCCGATTTGCTTCAAACTTGATGTGTATAATGTAGACACACGCCAGATTTAGACCTGTGAAAGGATTGTTGATATCTTAGATGCTGTTGCCGTGACAACGCATCAAACTTTAATATTCTTTTTGGATACTTTTGAGACTCTCAGCGCACTTTGGGGGCCCTTAACGTGCTCAAAAACTCTTGAAACTTTGCACACGGGTCAGAACCCGTGGCCATCAGGGCCGGGCTGAAGCTGGTACCCGGGCGTGGCAGGGGGGCTCGACAGTGCCCCCTGGAACGGGGTCCGAAAACTTGGTCCATAAATCAAACACGCTTGAATGTAATAATATGAAACTCGGTACACATATAGATCTCATCGATTCATATATCCTTTGTACTTTTACTTTTTACCCCAGCCCAACAGGAAGTCGGCTATTATGGTTTGTTTGGAAGCGTATGCCCCTGGAATTCGATATACTCCTCCTAGAGAATTCAACCAATCGCAACGAAACTCGGTCAGCATGAAGTCAAGACATTGAGGATGAAAAGTTGCCAGGGGATTTCTGATATCTCGAACGGTTTGGCCGTGACGAGGAAACGAATTTATGGCGAATAATGGAAACAGGAAGTGTGTTATAACTTCTGCATACATTAACTGATCTTGATGAAACTTCAACAGTGTGTTCGCTGTGAGAGGCCGATCACATGGATGTGACTATTGTGAGTCAAAGTTATAGCGCCACCAACTGGCAGCATGAAGTGTGTCACTTTCAAAATACTTTGAAATCACCCTCTTATTTTTACCCGATTTGCTTCAAACTTGATGTGTATAATGTAAATACACGGCAGATGTAGACCTGTGAAAGGATTATTGATATCTTAGATACTGTTGCCATGGCAACGCATCAAACTTTAATATTCTTTTTGGATGCTTTTGAGACTCTTAGCATGCCTGAAATTGCTTAAAATTGCATGAAACTTGACAGACAGATCACATTTATTAGCCAGTAGACATGTGCAAAGTTTCAGAAACGGGCGTGGTGCAGGGGCTCAGTAGCGCCACCTTTTGTGGCAAAAGTGTGTGTGGGGGGGGGGTTAGTTTCATCTACAGTTACAAAACTTTTTCAACTTGATGAAAATACATTAAAGATGCTAAATTGTGAACGGATATTGAATATCTCAAACGGTTTTGCTATGGCGAGGGATTATGTCAAAAAAAGAATCAGGAAATGTCTCATATCTTTCTAAAATGTAATTATACACCATTTATTTTTCTATAAAATTATACTAATATTAGAAGTAAACCCATTGTATTCCTTTTTTTCAATTTAAGATTTATGTTTAAGTTTAAAAACAGCCAGAATGGTTGTTTAGCCAAAAAAAAAAAAATAAATAAAAATCATTCATAGTGCTTTACTGCCCTCTTGTGTTCAAAATCAGGTAGGCCAATTGATGCTACTATGGGAATATTTTCCCACCGTGACTCCGCTGGGGGCTTTAAAATCGCTAACTTGAAAGCGAAAGTAACGGACGTCTCCACAAGACGTGCAGCTGTGAGCATTTTTGTTTCATTTTAAAAGAAGCCCCATTTCGGGGGCGGATTTCTTGAATGTATTTTACAAAATCACAATGTTGTGTTTGATTGCGAGTATCCAAAAATAAGTAAACACTTTGCAGTTTGAATGATCTTCTTGAATAAAATGACGGAGTAGCCAATGTTTCCACTGTTCGATCGCGGACGTCCACACGGACATTGATAATGGTGGCGCGTGCAGAGCGCGTGCTTGAATTGTGAGTTCAATAGTCTATTATTTTTCACGGAAAACACAACAACAAAAGAGTATAATGATAGATTCGCTTAAATAGGCGCTTTTACATAAAATGCCTATTCCGTCATCATCTTTTCAGTCAGCTCTTCACTCTCGTGATTAATGAAATTTGACTCCTGTTGCTGATATTTGCTGCAACTTTCGTTCAGCTCACAATTTAGTAAGCAAACACGCTTCAAATGTGTTTATTTTATTTTTGTGTATATATGTGTATATATATATATATATATATATATATATATATATATATATATATATATATATATATATATATATATATATATATATAGCTTATGTTTCAAATATGAGTTAATTAACAATCGTTGGAAAGAATGATACTTTTAAACATATCACTAAACCGTCATTAGGTGTCGCCAGGCGACCGTCTTAATGAGCGAGTCATTGATTCATTCGTTCAAACGATTCGTTCGAACGGCTGAGTCATTCATGAATGAGACAGATTATGGATTGGTCGTTGAATCTTTGAGTCAACCGATTTGTTCAAAATGCTGAATCATTCAGTAATGAGAACGCGTTGCTGTGAGATGCTCGATGGTTCTGCTGTGATCTTTGTTGAACTATTTTCGCTGCTGAAACAGAAAAAAAGTCAATATTGCATCTAAAATGTAAGTGATTTGACGTGTGTGTGTGTGTGTGTGTGTGTGTGTGTGATTGTGTCTGTTACAGTGATTGTTTAACCCTTGTTAAAGTTTAGGCTTTGTATTTTTGGATATATATCTTTTTATATATAAAAAAATTGCATACAACCCATATATTTTAAATGTATTGTTTGCTTTAAATTACATTGAGATTTGTATGTTTGGTAATTGAACCTGAATGAATTTTAAATGAATGTGCGATATTTCAGATCATATTTTTGTTTTCCTTAAAATTTTAACTAACACTAACTTTACTCTCATCTGAATGATAGATTATTTATTTATGTCTAAAATAAAAGCACATTTGATTTTTCTTTTTTAATCAATGTAGAATGTGTAACTGAAAAAATAAACAGATTAGGGCTCTGTTCGAGAACAAGAAATGAAAACCAATGCAATATGATGAATGTCCAAAAGATTTTTTTGCTTTTAAACTATGTGTGTGTGTGTGTGTGTGTGTGTAAGAGATTTTGGTTGGGTGACAGTTGTAGTTTACAGTTTGACAAAAGCACAATGTTGTGTTTTATTGCGATTGTACACAAATATAAGTAAACACTTTGTAGTTTGAATAATGTCCTGTATGAACAAAAGGACGGAGTATGTTTTTATGTCTACATTGTTCAATCACGCCTCACACACACACACACACACAAAAACTATTTTTCTAATCAGATCAGGCAAATATTCTGTCTTGGCACACTTCATATAACTTTCAAACTTGTGTACTTATTTCATGTGTCCATTAAGTCCATGAGACCGTAGGGTGTCTCATTTTTCATTTTAGGTTTCAGAAGGTTGCTCACGCATACTTTGTGGTTGATATGTGCCCTCAATGCACACTTTTGCAGAGCCCACACTGATGCAAGCTCTACAGCACACATCTTCTCAAAGGTCAAAGCGGGGTTACGTTATTGCCCGTCACGCACAGTAACCCTAAAGGCACCGGGGTGGCGGTGCCACCGGCTTGTTTATATATATATATATATATATATATATATATATATATATATATATATATATAAATATAGCTGCGAGCAGCGATGAAGGGCCAAAGCCGGCGGCACCGCCACTCCGGTGCCTTTAGGTAATTAAAGGCACCGGGGTTGCGGTGCCACCGGCTTGGGCCCGTAATCGCTGCTCGCAGCTATATTTATTTATTATTATTATTATTATTATTATTATTTTACTACCTTTTGGGCACTTTTGGGGGCCTTAACGTGCTCGAAAACTCTTGAAACTTTGCACACATCTCAGAACCCGCGGCCATCAGGGCCGGGCTGAAGCTGGTACCCGGGCGTGGCAGGGGGGCTCGACAGCGCCCCCTGGAACGGGGTTTGAACACTTGGTCCATAAATCAAACACGCTTGCATGTAATAATATGAAACTCAGTACACATATAGATCTCATCGGTTCATATATACTTCATGCTCTTACTTTTTACCCCAGCCCAACAGGAAGTCGGCTATTAAGGGTTGTTTGGAAAACACATGCAATGGAATGTGAAATACTCCTCCTAGAGAATTCAAACACACGGCACGAAACTCGGTCAGCATGAAGTCAAGACACTGAGGATGAAAAATTGCCAGGGGATTTTTGATATCTCGAACGGTTTGGCCGTGGCGAGTAAACGAAATTATGGCGAGAAACGTGAAACAGGAAGTGTGTTATAACTACTGCATACATTAACTGATCTTGATGAAACTTCAGCAGTGTGTTCGTTGTAAGAGCCCGATCACATGGATGTGACTATTGTGAGTCAAAGTTATAGCGCCACCAACTGGAAGCAGGAAGTGTGTCACTTTCAAAATGCTTTTAAATCACCCTCTTATTTTTACCCGATTTGCTTCAAACTTCATGTGCATAATGTAGACACACGCCAGATGTAGACCTGTGAAAGGATTATTGATATCTTAGATACTGTTGCCATGGCAATGCATCAAACATTAATATTCCTTTTTTTAAGCTTTTTCATGCTTTTTTATGCTTTCGGGCACTTTTGGGGTTCTTAACGTGCTCGAAAACTCTTGAAACTTTGCACACGGGACAAAACCCGCGGCCATCAGGGCCAGGCTGAAGCTGGTACCCGGGCGTGGCAGGGGGGCTCGACAGCGCCCCCTTGAACGGGTCAGACAATTTGGTCCATATATCCAACACGCTTTACCCTATTTGCTTCAAACTTGATGTGTATAATGTAGACACAAGCCAGATGTAGACCTGTGAAAGGATTGTTGATATCTTAGATGCTGTTGCCGTGACAACGCATCAAACTTTAATATTCTTTTTGGATACTTTTGAGATTCTTAGCGCACTTTTGGGGCCCTTAACGTGCTCAAAAACTCTTGAAACTTTGCACACGGGTCAGAAACCGCGGCCATCAGGGCCGGGCTGAAGCTGGTACCCGGGCGTGGCAGGGGGGCTCGACAGCGCCCCCTGGAATGGGGTCCGAAAACTTGGTCCATAAATCAAACAGGCTTTACCCGATTTGCTTCAAACTTGATGTGTATAATGTAGACACACGCCAGATTTAGACCTGTGAAAGGATTGTTGATATCTTAGATGCTGTTGCCGTGACAACGCATCAAACTTTAATATTCTTTTTGGATACTTTTGAGACTCTCAGCGCACTTTGGGGGCCCTTAACGTGCTCAAAAACTCTTGAAACTTTGCACACGGGTCAGAACCCGTGGCCATCAGGGCCGGGCTGAAGCTGGTACCCGGGCGTGGCAGGGGGGCTCGACAGTGCCCCCTGGAACGGGGTCCGAAAACTTGGTCCATAAATCAAACACGCTTGAATGTAATAATATGAAACTCGGTACACATATAGATCTCATCGATTCATATATCCTTTGTACTTTTACTTTTT